>MCFK01001640.1:0-26606 GCA_003610855.1 Erysiphe neolycopersici | reverse complement strand
TGTCCCATAAAAAGATTTCTTTTTGGTCATTTTTTTACTCCCTCTGTCCCAAAAAAAAAAGTCTCTTTTTTTTTTGGGAGGGAGTAATTGGGTAGGAAAAAAAAAAAAAAAAAAGTGGTAATTTTAATCTTTCGTAAAATACCCGTAAGCTTTTTGAGCAGCGTAATTCTTTAACTTTTCAACCTCATATATAGATAAATTTGTCTTTTTCTGCCCATTTTGGCGTAATAATAAATAAATAAGGTGTATGTATTCCAATTATTGATAAGACAAAGCTCTATCTATCTATCTATATACATATATATACTTATACATACAGTTAGATAATGGAAATAAATTATTCATATAAAATAAAGGGTCCTTTTTTTTTTTTTGTTTTGTTTAACAAAAGATTTTGTTAAGATTTTCAATGTTTAATTTTTCCAATGCATCAAGAAAAATAAAATATATAAAAAATTTTTTTTTTCTCGTTTTTAGAACTTAAACTTTTAAATAGAATAAGAAATTGATATTTGGATGAATTAAAAGAGATATTAAATTACTGGAAAAATTAATATTGTTCATGTAGAGATAGTTTATTTAGAGAGTAGCGGGGGGAAAAAAAAAATAAAAATAAAAATAAAAATAAGTAACTTTTGATGCTTTATTGTTCCCCCCCCCGGTGGAAGAAGATTGGTAGAGAGAGAAGAAGAAGAATAGATGGATTATTAAGTTAAGTAAGTATCTGGAATCAATTCCTGCATAGCTAGCTTTACTTACTTACTTAGGTCTAGATAGAGTCTAGAGCGAGAAACACGGGAATGAAGAATATATCACAAATTAATAAGTCCAGGCAGAGAGGCTAAAGTTAAATCTTAAGATAAAAAAAAAAAAAAGTGTGTGTTCATATTTAGGGATGCTAAATCGCTAATCTTCTAGATATGCTTATATTTTTTTTCTTCTCTACCGCAATAAACTAACTATACAAGGGTCCATGAATAAATAATTAGATGGGGACTAGATAGGATTTGAATTAAGAGTATATGTATATTAAAATCTCAAGATGAAATTGGACTTTATCTAACCATTTATTTCTACATAAAAGTAAAGGGACAATGAACTATATAAACTTCGGGAATATATATATATATATGTATATTTTTAAAGAAAGCTAGCTCTATTGAGATACCCTAAATGAATATTGAAGAAGGCTAATTTGACAACAGAAAGCAAGCAGCCTAAACGTGACAAAAGCCCTTTTTGGGCGTGTTTTTTTGGGGGTTGGGGTTGGGGGTGGAGGTTTTGAGATAGAATGTGACCCTTAAGAAATACCCCTAATAGCTTTTTCGGCAGCGCTTTCTCTAGCATGTTCTTCAGATGATTGAGGTTCACCTTGAAATCTATCATTAATAACTACCACTGTACAAATATGATGATTCGAACTTCCTTGAAGGAAATATGCGGGAGGTGGCCATCTCCTGTTTGCGCAAATTTCTGTATATCGAGTAAATATTTATATTTAGTTAGAGCAAATTGTGATTTTAGATCTAGGGAATGAGTGGAAAAAAAAAAAAAACTAGAGAAAAAATGATCAAATTTTAATCAATACCTTTTCTTAGGATGCTTTCCAAGAAGGAAAGTTCTTCCTAGGGCAGAAGAGAGAAACAAGTTTTGTCTTTTATTTAAAGATTATATACATGAAGAGGATTATACTTTAATATTGAAAAATAACATACCTTCAAGTCTACACTGGTATTTTCCCATGGGTAATGCCTTTTTCTCAAGAATAAAAACCTCGTAGCTATACTTTTTCTGTTACTCGAGGCACAAGATAGATGGATACAAATGCGTATTAGAGCTTGATGAGACTGAGAGAAGTTGAATTTGGATTGATCAACAAAGATGAAAAAAAAAGTGATATGATTTGACTTCAGAAGGCAAACTAGATATCGTCGTTTTTTTTTTTTGATAAATCTTGATTATATATTTTTTGACGGAAGTACATGGCCATTTTTTTCATGTCCAAAACAGCTTAGATATATCTTATTTTATGAGACCTTGAAGGGCAATCAAAGGTTTTTTTTCTTTTTTTTTTTTTTTTAAAAAAAATAAGATTTTGTATTGCAGGTGCGGATGCATGTTTCTTTCACGCATAGGTTCCAACAAGCAGAATTTACTTCTTCCTCTCCCCTAAAAATAAAAGCCTTGTTTTATGTTGATAGGGTAGTTCGTAATTGTAAAATAACCAATCTAGAAACCATGTTTCTGATGCGCAAGAATATATGCTGCACATATATATATATCTATCACTTGAGTGAAGAATATAAAAAAACTGCTGGTCATTTGATCCCGCAGGGAAGTGCCCATCAGTTGTGAATTTCATAGAACAACACACAAATATTTGCGTCGATGTGATAAGTTATACATCTAGTCACATGCTTGAAGATAAAACTCATGTCGTTATTTTATCGAATAGATGAACTTCAAGGTCGTTCGTTCAATTTGGAATCGCTCGTTCTTCGCTCAACTCTGTGATTCGATGCTAGCCCAAGATCAAGACTCGCCCCGATCCGATCTTTGCTGTTTTTTTTTATTTTTTAATTTCCTTCATGGATCTGAATGGAATTCAAACATGAAGGATTCCACGTTTTTCTTTTCTCTCGTTCAAAAAGAATAATCAAAGTCAACTAACATTAAAGTTCACCGAGCTGTATCACAATTTTGCCGAATACAACTTCAAAGCCCTACACTACCATTTAGAAGTTTTTAAATTCAAGAATAATCGCAAGATTTGAATGCGTTTTTTGTCTCCATAATCCATGCACTGTATTTCAATTTATAAATTTACGTGTAGTGAAAAGACCGAGGCTTCATATCAATTCCACAGAGACATGAAATCCCAGCTTGTAACCCCTAAATAACCAAAGCTAGGATTATTCACAAATCTGTTATCTTTATAGTTCGATAGCTTCTTTTTTGAAGTTAACGTAATTTAGACTCAACGCACCTTCACTCTGACTTCTTAAGGGAGCCGTGAAAGTGCTTTATAGAAAGTATAGTAAGGAGTTGTATTTAGGAGACGGTACTGACTGGAACACATGGGTATAAAAGGTGTTTCCAAAGGACAAGATGTATACCTGATTCTCTACTTGCCAGAGAGAAATTCCCTAGGTGAAACGATGTGAATGAGTAGAGTAGACTACCCTCTATAGATTTAGAATTTTTACCTACTTGAACAAATTTGGTTGGGCTAATTTTAGCTTTAACCTTATCATTTCTTACACATTCTCAGCGCGATTAAGAAGCGATCCTCATGTTATGCTTCACCTCACCCGCATACAAACCAAGCCTTAATTTTATATATTTTTATGGTTGGTCGGCTAAATTGCGCCTCGCTAATTATAACTAATGTAGTTGGTCACTGAAGGATGAAATCAGCTGCAACTTTTCTTACTTCAGGCGTATAGAGATTTTTTTGGTGATCTACCGTTTCGGCTTTATGGGAAAAGCCTACATTTATCTCTACTAAGACTAGATGTTGTAATAGTAAATTTTGTGCTATTTGATTCAAGTAGGAGAGAAAAGTGAAGAGTAAATTAAGTAATGCAGGAGAATTGCGCCTAAAAAACCACCCACTAAAGCCTATGTTTTACGTTCACAAAAGTATGTTGAGAGATGCGGGAGAAATAGAGAGAGGGGTTGCTCCTCAGCCTGTATAGATTTGGGTTCTAAGGTCTGGTCGATATCGAAAAACATATATTATCCTTTCCCATTGCTTACAAGTAGCTGTCACATATTTCCTTCCATTTCCATTACGTATTTTTGTGGAAGGTCTCCGAAATGATTTTATAGTTCATCTCTCTTCACGCAGAAACTATGTAGCGGAGATGCCTTGTGCAGTGTAGACTTTTACATATAGTCTAAATAACATGATGTGTTACACCTTTAGGCGTCCCTGATTGGAAGGCTACCTTAATCATGTTATAAGGATATGATTTTGATGGCTTTTCATGCACTAGAGAACACATGAAAGCACTTATTCTCGAGTCTTCTTCTGCATTAACTACTTTCATTGTGTGCCATATTGTTAGGCTATATGCGAGAGCTGAATGTGCGACTGCAAGAGAATATTTATAATATCCTTGAACATAATGCGACTAGGTGCAAGCTGTAGTGCATGTGAATGCCCCGCCCGGTCTGTTTTGCAGATTTTATCTGGGATTAATGAAATGTGATCCCTGTCCAAGTTTGTTGTCAAGAATAACTCCCAAAGCTCGCATATTAGAGCTCGACCGGCCTCGTTGCAGCAGTTAGATCTTCGATTCTTCTTCAGTTGTAGATGATTTGAAGGTTTTATAAATTTTAAAATTTTTTTGAAGTATTTAAGTTTCTATTTTACAGAAAGGAACTCTTATACATGCGAAGGGTTAGAATTTATAATTGCTGTTGCCTAGCTATGAAAAAAATCATCTCTGATTCTGAGATTTTTGAAACTCTCTTTTGCATTTTTTTTTCAGAAAAGAGAGCAAGAAATTTATGTTTTTGCGTTGAGATGATTTTCTTACCTACTGAGTTATCTACTATTTTTGCATCTCTTACGGTCGAATATTTCGGATTTAAAAGGCCAGCAAGTAGTGCTTTCCTTTCAAATGGATTGGTATACATTGTGGTTGCTGGTAGCGTGGATAGTATCAAATTTGCTTCTGGTATAGTGAGAGCTACCACCCAAGACTTCGTCTTACTAATGATATCTATCCACTTATTATTCTGATCGTCTTTAAATGTTATCTTAAAGAATATCAAGAATATTCGTTGTTTTGAGACTCGCAAGGCTTCTCGGTACATTGGATGAGGATTAAACAAGGCATGTGCTCGCAGATCACGAGTGGAAATAGAGCATTTAGCTTCTAGAGAATTCATAAACTTATGGAGGGCAGTTATAAAGTCTGAATCCTGACAAGTGGCCGACTCGGTTGGTCAAGCTAGCTAGCTATATTTTTCCACGCGCCGAAATCTTCGATGTTGCTTTCGAGGGGAAAGTAGAGTTTTAAGCCAGCAGCTTTGGGTTTCGCTGTAACATCTATGGCCCATGCAGCTATGATTTGATTAACTAAAAGTTTTACTCAGCCATTCTTTTATTGGAAGCAAAGCGTATGAGGGAACATCTAGAACCAAAACTTCATGACTTAGAGCGCTGAGCGGGCGTCGGTACAAAATCCAACCGACCTAAGGGCAGTTCTGGATAATGGATTCTTTGCGAGCGTGGAAACTATAGGTCACTGCGGGAAAGATGAGTTATTTGTAATGATATATCTGTATAAGTCACATGATATGTAGACGTAAAACTTACTAAATATACATATATAGTCTTAAAAATTAAATAGAAACTTCATGCTTAACATTATATCATTATTAAATAGTTGTTCATCCCAAGCGAGCATGTTTTTGTGTTTAGGTTCTAAACTTATTCGATTATGAGCAATAGAGCATGTTAATTTCCTTATGTTAGTGTGTTATGTCCGATTTTAGAGAGTTTGTATGAGATTTCTTGGGACTGGTTTCAGATTGTGAACCTATAATTTTTTCACTTTTTTAATTTATACTAAGTCGAACTGAATTATATATAACGCATTATTTAGCACAGAGATCAAGAATAATATGTGTGTTAGTACTTCATAATCAGTTGTAGAATTGATCGTAGGCAATCACTAGCTTATCTGTATATTTGTATATCTTTGATGTTGGTCATTATTTTCCGGTAAGAGTAACTAACATGTGGCAAATATCATAGCCACAAACACCACTTTACAAAAGTTTCCTTTTTTTTTGTTTGTTTAATTTATTCCCATAAATTCTTCGTAAGCCATTTGGGCAACGTTCTCCTTGGCATTTTCATCACCTTCGGTCATTTCACCACGAAAGCATTTTTCTCCTGCGTACAACTCATACACAAATTTATCTGTCGTTACCTGCCATTTTACATATTTGGGTACCCGCCATTTTTCGCGAATGGAAAGCTCTATATAAAAATAATAGTTAGACCAGATTTATGCCATCTAGCGAATAAATAGATCTGTAAAAAACGAATTTAAAAGTTTCCTTCTACCGTTTTTTCAAGGGATAAATGCGTAGTCACGCTGAGTGTGTGTGCTAGTTGGTGATATATATTGATTCAAGTATCAAAGCCTTTTCAATGAAAGACGTTTCTTTTAGTCCAGATAGACTTATAATAAAAATACAAGGAATACAAAAGAATCCCCTTTTAAGACTAAAAAGGTACGACTGACTTACCTTCGAGTTTAGTCTCGTAATGTCCCGCCATAATTAATGCTTTCTCAAATATAAAGACTCGTAGCTATTACTTTTTGTAGCTAATGACCAATGTGAATAGACACAGATCTGTTTAAAAGCTTATTCAGCCTGAATGTAAATACGTGTGGATCAATAAAGATTATATATAATGGCTTCTTTCTCAAGCCAGAAAAGCCAAATAGATCTGCTTTTTTTTTTCTTGATTTTTCTTGGTAAAAGTGCAATAATAACCACTCCATTGAAGTACAAGACACCTCATATATATATAATTTTCATTGGACATTGAAGGGCGGTATTTTTTTTTTTCTTCTTCTTCATTTTGTTTGCTTATTAGCTAGTTGCTAGCAAGGATCTTGAACAAGAGACATCTTCTATGTATTGACATGGTTTGATAGATAGAAGAGAGACCCATGGTGCGAACGCTAATAGCTTTCCTAAAAATTGAATCACAAACTAGAGCCAAATTTTGCTGATTCTTAATTCTTTGGAGCTCTGGAATTAGATAAATGACAATTTGGTATCGATTTTTTTTTGGGGGAAAAAAATATTCTAGTCCCGAGAAAAAGCTTGGAGTATCTTGTCTTCAGATGCAACTTTCCTGCATGAGTCTCAAGAAAAATTCCGACTTTCTCAGATTTCGTGAATATGACTTTGAAAAAGGAATCCATGTCTCAAAAGAATAGGACCGAGACCAGAAAATAACTAGTTTGGAAACCTTGTCTCTGATGAGTAAAAAGTCCATAAATCACATTGAGTGATCAAATGATCCGTGAAAAGTGCTAGCCATAAGCTCCTGGCACATACACATACATTTCATTGATGAGCAATGGACAATAATGTGATAATGTCTTAAACAAGCATCAAATATTGTCCCATGGCGATAAAAAGCAGCATCAGATTCTGATATCACAAACTAAAGACACGATCTCCCTTCTCCCTTTGTAAAGCACAACCTCTATTTCCTTTGTCAAGATGTTTTTACTGGTCAACTTTCATCTGCTAACTAATGCTATCACAAAATTGGATAGAGTTTTCCAATATAACTTTGGCACTGGCTGCATGAAAAAGAACACCGAGCCTAAGTACAACCATAATAGTTGCCCTGTGTTGACTCTAAAAGTTTTGGCTCGGGAACAAATTACGTATTTGGCGATTCCATTTGCAAATAATAATCCAAGCAGAATGTAAAATAGAAGAAAATATAATATGGGTTAGTTTCTTGGCATTGATAGTTTAAGGCGATATTACTAAGACATGATAGCTTATACAATGGACCTTCCATATATCTAACAATTATAAGCCCGGTACTGCGAATAAAAATAGAGTATTTTAGAAAACTGAAATAAAGTCCACTGTGTTACGTAGTCTCCGAACAAAAGGTGTTGTATTGAAAGTTATCACTGAAGATATGATCAGACCCACTAACACTCGAAAAAGCTAGAAATAGGGAAGCAACGATTAAGTCAATCGTTATTCTTCGTTCAAGAAGTAATTGGAATCCGTGTATTGAATCAATTAAGACTCAATCATTGGATTATGATATCTGAAACTTTGTTGACCCAAATATCGACGTTGAAGATATTTCCAAAATCAAAGAACCCGAAGCTACTAAGCCAGATATCCTGAAAGTGACAATTGAAGCTGAACCTTAAAGTAAGGTATATAGAGCTTATCTACTGATGAAAAGGAGACATATGGTTCATTAAAGGAACAGTTTAAAACAAACCAGAAAAAATAAAAACGATCAGAAGCTAACGCTTGGAAAACTGCATACTAAGTTTCAAGAGTCAATCGATGTTACGAACTTAACACATACCTATGATTCTAAATATGTGTTACAGGTGCTGCGAAATTTGCCAAATCATTTTGCAGGTACGGATCTACGGATGATATTCGAATACACAGGATCCAAAAGGATAATTTCAAGGGAACCGAGTAATGGGGCGAGTAAGTAGGGATATAATCTACATGAAAGAAAATCAGCAGAAAAAAGTGTATATCTTACACTTTGTTTGTGACTATACAAGGATAAACTTATAAGGTCTCTCTCTACTCTACCTTAGGTTTGCGAATAATTAGGGATCAAAATTTTCGAAAATTGTGGTTTGTTCAACATGGCTAAAGCGAGAAAAAGGCTAGAGAATTGAAAGGATTAGAAGGCTTTGGCAAATTGATAAATTCGGTTACAAAAGCTTCCATGAGCACCCAAGTGATACAGATTTGAGATGGTAAAGTTAATTCCTATCAGATTTATGAATATCAACGACGTATCGGATCCTTGATATATTCTACAGTAGTCTTAAGGTCTGATATTACGAAAAGCAACTCAAAAAATAGCAGAGGCTCAAAATAATTCATCTCCGGAACATATGATAGCTGTAGACAGAGTGCTAGGCAACCTGTATGAAACCAGATTTTGGGCCCTTGAATATGGATGTAAACGAAGGCCCTTTATAGAAATAAGCGACCATTCTTTCTTTTGGGGACGATTGTTCGTCCAGAGTCAGTCAGTTCAGAGGCAATATTATTTAAAACTTTTGGTGATATAATTGACTATGCAGCTTAAAAGCAACCTAATGTATAACTACTTTGAGTACCGAAGCGGAAATTTTTACCCTTATTCACATTACCTCGTGGCTCATGTGGTAGAGACGTCTATTCGAAAATTTATTTCTCCTTAGATCTTGACCAAGACCCTACTATTTATTCGGTGTGATTTATGGTTTACAAACGGTCTGATTAATGATGAAAGAATTACCAAAACCTGTTACAAAGCTAAAAACAAGTTGAAATCTATAGTCATTGCTTAAAGGAAGAAACTCTCAAAGGTGATATAAAATATATATATATATATAGTGAATACAAACACCAAAGATGCCAGCTGCTGATGATGATGACTTAATAAAGAGGCCCTTTTTAGAGCAAAAGCATAAAATATTTCCTTCCGTCAACTTAGCAAGATTTTGATATACGATTAAAGATTAAAGACTTAAATGATCTAAATTTTTTACTAGGTATCATCTTAAAAAAAATTTGTAGCTCGTATCGATAAATCTTGGTTGGCAATTAATTCTGAGTTGCAAACCTATTGGCTATAGTCACGGAGAGATTGGTAAATATTTCAAATTTTTTTTTCCCTTATTGCCTACAAAATTGAATCCTCACTGTTAAGCTATGTATTGGCATTTTCTACTTTTGGTCGCTGGTTTCTATCTTCTATTTTCTGTACTTAGATAGTAAGACCTACTATTTGTTCGTTCTTATAATAACTCGCGGACATTTATTTTTTACTTTTACATTATTCAAAGACTTTTTTTTTTAAAAAACCTTGCATATACAGTCTTTATTTTCCATAAACATAACATAGCAACTTGGGTCTATTGTAGTTTGTTTAACTGGGTTTTGAAAAACTAGATTGATTGCTATAATTTTCGGAGGGAAATTTTTTTTTTATTTTTTTATTTTTTTTCAATTTTCTTTTACTAGAAAAATAGATAGATATATTTCTAATAAAGATGGTAATTTATGTTTTAAACCATGGGCAGGAAGTTTCTATAGAAAATGCTTCAGATATGTACACCTCACCTCTTTTCTAATCATAGGTCTTATGTTCCTCCAAATGATCATACTGGGAGCTTTCTTTTTTTCGTAACTTCTATGAACAGAAGTCTTTGATACAAATGATATATGGTGGATTCCTGGTCGAATTTGAGGTACTCATAATGCTAGAAAGTGCGTTAACTGTGCGTGTTCCATATTAGCAGAAGTACTAATCCTGAATATTTTGGTGGCATGCATTATCTGATTGAGACAAGGGTAGGGAGGGGATTGGCATTCGGAGCTAAGTTTAAAGGTTCTGGCAGCATGATAACGATAAATAGGTTTAAAGCATTATGTGCATTCTTATCAATTGTTAATCTTTAAAGATCGAGTTCGAGCTTAAGCTATAAAAATGTATCCCAAACAAGTTTCTTCCCCGATCACAAGTGAAGCGCATTTTTCGATGAACCGGCTATCAAAGCAAATATAGAAAATAGAATACAAAACCACATTAATCCGCATATATCTCGTAAGCTTTTTTTGCAGCACTTTCTTTAGAAGCTTCTTCATTCGCGGAATTTTCACCTCGGATACAATGATTAGAAAATCTGACTTCAGAAATATAGGTGTAATTAGCGTGCCACTTGCACAAATAATAAGGCGTTTCCCATCCTTTGCGAGAGCAAAGATCTATATATACGTTCAAAAGTTAGATAAAGTTTATTCTGTATGGGAAATAAAATGGTTTTTAGAAAAAGGTTTGATGTATTTTCTTTAGTTCAAGGAAAACAATAAATATTTAATTAGTCGTATAAAGTGTCTTGGTTTAACACACATTAAATTGAAAATCAACGCATTCTAAATGAAGAAGTTCCTCTCCAAAAATAATAGGTAGAGGAGTCTTAATAAAAATATGAAGAATACAATTGAATTCTTCACTAAGACTAAAGCAAGAAACAACTGACCTACCTGCAAGTTTAGTTTGATAAGATTCCGTCATGGATAATGCTTCCACCAAGAAGTTATATATATATATTAGATATGAACCAGTATCCTGAGGTTAGAAAATGATGATAATATGAAGTGACTCCTTTCACAATTCAGGAAGTTCAGCTAGGTCTACTTTGCTGCTTATTTTGATCGGAATGTCAACAATGAGGTCCTTTTAAGTCCAAGATGGTTATTTTTGTACTATTCCTAATTTGACCCCAAGAGCCCAAATATAAATATATATTTCTTCGTCAGAAAATTTCAAATATCACCAGCTCTTTTAGCTTTGGGTCTTGAAATGAAGCCCATTTTGATATTTGGAGAAATTCCATACCACTTAATTGTACCAAATCTGGTCAATTGGGGGCATTGACTATCTTGTCTTCAGATGTAACGCTCCTGCATAAGTTTCAAGTAGGACACTAAAAACACTCAAATATCATGAGTGTGATTTTGAAAAAAGAAACCTTGCTCCATATGAATAGGGCCAAGATCAGGGAACAATCTATCTTGAAGCCATGATTTTGATGTTTAGTAAATCTGCAAAATAAGTCATCGAGGGGGAAATATAGCTGTTTGTAAAATGATCTATCAGAAACTTTAGATGTAGGCTTCAGTTACACACAGTGACACATGGATGTAGTGATAGGTTTAAACAGATGCTTGAAAATTGTACAATTTCCACTAGTTTTTCGAACAGAAGAATCTCAACAGAAACAGGTTTGGAATCTTCTCCTTAACACCACTGGATGGAACATAAATTTTGCATTTAGTTTTTGTACATCTCGATGTTTCATTATGGATTTTATCGAATTATCATCGCAGGGATATCATATTTTTTTTTTTCTTCCAAAAGTGACCGAAACCTGTTGGTAGTTGATATCATAAGTTTGATTTAGATTTGCTATTGTAGCATTCAATTGAAAAAAGGCAGGTAACTTATCTTCTCTCATCTGAAAGTAAGGACTTATGCAAAGACGACAGAGACGCACGCTATCACTAAGTAGATTATTGTGTAGTCAGGTTATGTGACTCATAGTTAATCCCAAACGCCAACTATGCTATGACTCCTTACTATATCTTAAGTCAGTCAGGTATTAAGTGGAAGAAACTAGTATGTAAGTTTGATCCTAAAATGAAACTTTTATTTTTCTTATATTTCTTTTTTCGGAATCGCTATTTTCATAGTCCGTCTATCACTCGAGTAACACATTCCTCCGAACACCTAGAAATATGGGTAGTACTGATGATGAATGATTCCACGGATTTGTTGAGATTTTTTTAAGTCATAGTATGAGCAGAATTATTTAGACCATCGAGCCATTCAATTTCAGTGAGCTCTCTTCAATCGTATGACCAGCATAGATGCAATATCTGGCTCATTAAACATTTCTCACTCTTTTGATTTAGCTTGGCCAGCGATTTATAAAGCGAGGGATAGTCAAGTATAGACTTCCATAGAAAACTTTAAATTACTCAGAAGTGTTGAGCTAATCACACTTCCCATTTCTATATTAACAACCATTGCTAATATTTTAGATGCTAGGGCACTAAGATTTGGCGTCCAATCTTTAATGAGCTTAAATGCAAAAAGTAGCTTATTATGAAAAGTTCTTTGTTTGTTATGTTTTTGCATGCAACTAGAAAAGCGTTTTTATTTGGAAACTCAGATCTGAGTAGGTCTTTGATCTGGCTCATTTCGATTCCATATAGTACGCCTTCTCATTTCGTCAGTACATTTTCATAGATATCCTGATATTTTGATATAACGTGAAGGTAAAGAGTTGTAAGTTACTTTAGGCCTACTGATAAATGCAATGTTTGTAGCTTGTGCTAAGCGTTCAACGTGATTTTGGTGGATCCAAGATCAATTGGTTTGAATTTTTAACCATTATTCTTTTTATTGCCACAAATACACCCGATAAAGATAAAAAGCAATTTGTTGTCAGCTAAGATTGTAGTTTGCGTATTGACAATAGTAAAACACTAGTTGGAATTCCTAACCAAATACCAAGGCCCTAATTCTACACCAGAAATAGGGCCTGTAGTTTTTCGTTGGATGTCTCGTAGAGTGCCAAGCCTCTTCCTCTCGGAAGATGTGGTATAAGTCTTCGATCTCAGTAGGAGTAACTTGCGGCTAGACTTCTACCCACTTCTTATACCGACTCTTATATTTAATATCTTTGAGATCAGTCTTCAGCCTTTCTAAAAAATAACTTTTGTTTCACGATCACCGCTCTCTCATATGCAATGTTTATTGAATTTTTTTTAATTCAATATTTATCGTTGAAGTAGGATGTGGAGGACCCTTTTATAGTTGGATACTTTTCTTTGGCCACCTTGACATTCTCATTAGATCTTTCTTGCAATGACTGTCCTCCAAACCTATTATATTATACTACGGGTATCGCTAGATCGATCCCCGGAGTCTTCTCAACTCATTAATAAATGCTCGATAGAGTAATTGTCTAATGATGTAATAACTAACCATGTATTATGTAATAATTGATGACTAACATATATGATGTATAATGATATTTCTTTACAAGCGATAGAGTTAGGGGTAATTAGTCACTGTATATAAACTCCCATCTTTTACTTTTAGTAGGAGACAACAAAAAGGGAACAAGATTAATTACAAATACCATAACTGCTATAACAAGCTTGTAATATTTAAATCCACCTGAGTATTCCGACAGTAATTTATGTCAGATAAGATTGGCTTCGGTATTAGAATCAAACGATTGATTCAGCCTCACTCGAGATGTATCTTTGAGGATTTTAGAGGTCTGGCGGATTTGCCAAGTCACCCTTATTTGTAAATTTGACTGTGTACAAGGTCAATGTATTTCTAGAGCATTCTTTTTCGTTTCTTAATGGACATCGAAAGGGACTCGGCTTCATGCTTTATTTCATTTACTTTGTGGAAAAATTACTCATTCTGATAATTTTTGTCTCTTAGAAAGCAATTCACAGTGTATTTATGGTAGACTTTTGCACTACCTAACGAAATAATGTCTCAAAAAAGATCAATTCAAAGAGATAAGTATATTATGACACTAAATTTCGAGCTTGACCTTTCAAGCTGTAGATTTGGCGTTTCAGAAGTTATTTATGAAGATTTTATTGTTAAGGGAAGTTTTGGTTATTTATTTAATGCACCCGGAAAATAAAGTTGCAGATAAGTGAAAATACGCTCGCACCTAAACTAAACTAATTTAACCAAAATTAGCTCCTCACTAAAATGACAGATAAAAAGGCATTCTAATAAAAGCAAAAATATTTTGAGATTAAGAAGCCAGACAAGTTTTTTGATAAGTTAAAATTGCACTTCGTAATAGTTTCAATTCTTGCTCTTTTGGATCCTGAAAGGCAAACTTTTCTCAAGACAGTTTGCTCTAGTCGAGCCATGCAAGCTTGCCTCTATTAACAGGAGATAAAAGGAAAACTAAAACCAATAGATTACTTCTCAAAACAGCTTTCAGTAGTAGATTGTTACTACGATTTTCATTCCGTAGAATTGCTGGAAAAGATTATAGCAGTCGAGTTTTGAAGGACAGAATCTATGTTTCTTCGAAATCTCATAGAAATATTAACATACGGTAAGAACCCATGGGGTTTTAAAGGTCAAAATAACGCTCTCTGAATGATCGATTTGTTGGAAACAGCTTCTCGATAGTCTTCCGGGAATCAAACTACATTACGAGTCAGATATGAAGGCACTAAGATAAGAAAGATACGCTTTCGCGCTTAGAATTAGACTTTCCTAAAGATCCGAGTAAAGCATGAATAGTATAAAAAAATGAAATCAATGTTTTGTCTTGAAAGCGTCATAACCTGTCTCCATAAAGTAAGAGAGCATTTGAAGCAGCCGCTTCTCTAGCCTCAAAGTCGGTATCGTGTATATCACCTACAATCGCATGACCAAGAATTACGACATTATAAAGATATCCGCCTGTAGCTGCTACAAGATTGTATACAGGCATTGGCCATAATTTGCGGATACAAAGATCTGTATATAAAGTAGTTAAATCAATTTTTATTTTTATAATTATATTTTTGGATATAATTTTTTTCTGGGTCAAGGCTTTTATAGTGTCAACATACTCCGGAGACTAGTTTGATTCTGTCCTGCCATTTTTGAGAAAGCTATTTCTAGCTCCTGTGCTTCTTTATAAGTTATATTCTTGTTATTAACCAATCGAGGTATATACGACTTGACTCAGAAGGTTTAAACGTCTTGAAGTAAGGATAAAAGTACTTTCGTTTTGTTGATACTTAAGAAGTTGGGAGAAAAAAAAAATATTGACGAATCAATTGATTTGGGTGAGGGGGTTTCTTTTTCTTTAAATAGCTAGAAAATATTGGGTACAATGGCCTTAAATTTATTAATATTCTTCGGCCCAGAAAGCCATTTGGTGATTTAGACATTTTGTCATCCGGAGATGGTTTTTGTCAGCTAGTGCTGCAATTTTGCAAATATCAGGAGATATCCATCTACCCTGTCTCTATTAATTGTACTTGAAGGCACAGAATTGAAATTTAGAATTGTCAATTTTCCACCAGCCATACTCGTTTTTTGACAAACTTCCCTTTGCACTTGAGCAAGCAACCACTGGTTAAACACCGTTAGAACACGCCCGGAAGCTTTTTAGGGCAGGTGATATGAAAAAATTCTCAAGCTTAGTATATTTGGGCTCCCATATGGCTGTGATTATCATGACCAGATAGGGTTGTCCAATGAACTGGCCTTTGTTTATAAAACATAAACTATCAAATCATAGTATTTGCTGAATTAAATAACCCAATCGAAAATTTTGCCTCACATAATCCCAAGTTTGTGCTAACGGCTTTACATCATCAGTACCTAACATAAACATAAATATATATATAAATATGTATATATAAACGTGTTAAACATTTTGATTTATTGCTTTATTGCCTATACTTACTTATATCCATGTGGCTTATATAGCTAACCCTTTGTTGGTGTATTTCCAAGTCCTAAGATGTGCTTCCTAGATACTTAATGTAAGGGTCATTGTATATTCTTTAAAAAAGATCAACAAAGGACTATCTTCCTATTGTTTTCCCTGTCATCTCTTTTTAAAGAAGTTGATGAAATTATTGTGGCATATACCCTTTTTGGTACTAATGCTAGGCTGTTTAATGTACTGTAACATCAAAAGTGATAAGTGGCAGCGTAACGAAGCCACATTTATAAATCATCTCAGTTGCTGTGACTCACTTGTAACTGCCTAACTGTCTTTTTCAAGGCTAACCTTGTCTCTATGAACATTTAGTCGTCTTTATCGTAACAAGTACTCTGAATTGAAAGCCAGGATTTGATTAAGATTGAATAATTTAATTGAGGACCCCGCATTTCTAGACCATTGATTGTTTACATTGAAACTAGGCTCGAATCAACAGTGCATCTTCGCGATTGTTTAACCAGTAACTTTTTTACGATTTTGTTTTGATTTTTAATTATTCTAAATGGCTATCTCGTGCCTATAGTAGCCGCTCCATAGCTCTGACGAAGTAAATGGAACGTGTTGGAAGTTTAGGAATCCAGAAATAGGAATACTGAATTATTAGATACTCTCAGCAAGATCAAATTTAGGTTGTTATTTTAACATTAATTTACCAAGTTCAGGTAGACCGCCGGTATAATCGGCCGAGCACTGATCTAGGCGATTTGCAGGCAGTGGATGCACGCACGTGCCAAGCTTTAAGGCTTCTATTTCCATAGTATTTAGAATCAATGTCTTTATTTACAATTTAATTTATTTTTAGCAAACCAACTTCATTATGAATTGGAATTATCGTTAGCTTTTTAACACAGTATATTTCAATTGTTCTTCGTGGTATTTCCTCTCAGAAATTCTGTACATATATTTCTACAGAATGAATTTTGGTTTCAAACTTATATTATCAGTGGTATATTGTTCTTCTCTCTGGATAGAATCTATTGTGCATGAAGTTATTCTTGAGTAGCCGAGAGAGTGCTGCTTGACATACGAGAAGTACGCATTGGTTGAATTCCCGCACAGTAACCTTGAAGCCACTCAAGGTCGATATCAAAGCTTAATGGTGCGACAGTTGTTAAGAGACTAGCACGTGGAGAAGTGCTAGTTGGCTTTGCCAGGTCATCAATATCCAAGTGTTATTATTTCACAAGGATTGATTTTTTGGCTGTTTAGATCATACATCTTAAGAGATTATAAGCTAGCGGGAGATCATGTAGCTGACGTTCGTAAAAGTATAACATCTCGAACGGAACGGAAAAAGCGTATCCCGTCATTAGCTAGCAAGTGTTAGAAATTAAATATTATTAAGATTCAATTTTTTATGAAGATTCTACTCAAAAACTAAAGATTTTCATCTATCTCTCTAAATCAGATTACAACATATATAGACGTCATTAAAGACGTCACCATGACGTAATTCGATTATCCATGTTAATCGTGAAATACACCTACTTCATTTGACATGGCACCCCAGGTTATGTCTCCGATATAAGCTGTAATTACCAATGATCTGTTTCTTGATAAAAGGCTTTTGTTCCAAGTTGAAGTAGTTAAATCTTTGACTTAACGTCTACCATGTTGAGTTGGCGTATAAAATTTTGATGTTTTTGATCTGACAAACATTTTGTCAATCCATCAGCGGGCATTTTCGAGGTACTAATCCAATCTAGCTTTATGATATCGCGAGAAAACTCCTGTCGTAACCAGTGCTGGTGTATATCAATGTGCTTGAGTTTAATGACAAGTTTCGGCGACTCTTTAAGTATTAATCGTACTGTCATTTAAAAATACTTGCTTCTGAGCTTGTTCTGGTTTGTAAACCATCCCCATGAGAGGCATCACTAGCTGCTACAAATACTTGACCTTCATTAGTAATCATTCCATATTCAAGGGCTAAGAATCTTGTCGAGTAAAGATAATCAATAACTCGATTTGCAGCCTCCATATGACTTTGACTGGGGTTCATTTGTGCCTCTGCCAGCTTTTGAGTTGCCGTGATAATGTCTGGCCTTGATACGACGGCAGCGTATGGTTAGGAACCAACTCGTTTCTGATATTTATGAATTTCAAATTCATTTGCTCTTCCATCCCAAGATTTTATTTCTTCTGTTGACATGGGTGTTTTGTATGCCTTTTTAAGAAGCTTCCCATGGTTGTCAAGCCGATTAAATCTAGCTGCAACTTTTTCAGCATAAGTATCTTGAACAAGCTAGATCTTTCTCGCCGCTCAATCACGAATAACTCTCAGACCCAATAACCATTTCAAATCTCCTAGGTCCCTAATTGTATAAGGTTTAAAAACAATTCCTCTAAATTCTTTAAAAGCTTCACTATCTCATACATGATAGGCTATTACAATGTCATCAACATAGAAGCTAACAATTAGATTATCATTAGAGAAAACGCATCCGGATTCCGGAATTTTTTTCAAGCCAAATTCTGATAGAGAACTGACGAAATGATTACACCATAATCTTGGTGAGGCTGGTACTCAATAAAGTGCTATTTACACTCTCAAAAATTTATCTGGCACTTTAAAGCCATTGGGGCAAGTTATATTTACCTTATCTTCCTCATCTAATTTAGCATGTAGAAACGTATTAAACACATCAAATAGATGCAATTCAAGATTAAAATAAGCCGAAATAGCAAGTACTGCCCTACAGCGTCTAATTGAAAGAGTTGCTGCGTAAGTATCTCTTTCAGTTGAAGGTTGGAGATCGCCTCGCACAACTAGTCTTGCCTTATGTTTGACGAGGTACCCATCATCATCGGTTTTGTAAGTGAATACCCATTTTGTAGGTATTGGCTTTGTCCTAGCATCTTTTTGGTCTATCAGAACGAAATTTTCCTTATCTTTCAGACTATTATATTCCAATATTGCTGCTGCTTTAAGATATTTACAATGAGGATATAATCTTATAAACGCTCCCGAATCAGCGAATAGATTCGATAGAGATCAAAAATCTTTGTGAAGAGCACAATATCCCTACTTATACTTCAGCACCATACAGTAACGGCTGGCAAGCCGAAGACTCCTTGTAGCCTTCGCTATCCAGCGTAGGCAATGACAAGAACAAGCTCGAGTATTCTAGAAGTCATAGAAACCTTTAGAAGGTTCAATAACTCTATGAATTACCCAGCGAGAGAATCTTCTGTGTAGCTAGTAGAATATTCTAGAAGGTGTATATGGATTTTGATCAAGAGTCAATTAATTGACTTTTGCCGTGTATAATTAGACGTCATTCCCGTAGCTTAGATCTTCATAGTTTTAATATAAATTACAATCACCTATTTGAAAGCCCATTGCTTCTACTATTTGATCTGTTACACATACACAACCGAGCAAAATGGAGCAGCGGAAGCTTCAAATAGGGTCATACTAAAACGAGCACGTTCTATGCTAATATACGTAAAGATGTCACCATTGTTCTGGCCATGGGTAGTTGAGCATGTTTTTTCATAACTAATAGACTTTATTGTCTACGTACCAATATGGTTCCAATAATCGATTATTTAGATGGTTTGAAGCAGCCACATCATCAAGCGTTTGACTTCTCTTGCTTGCCTCAATTTGGCTATAAAGCTTGTAATCTAATCGATCCAAAAACTGGGCAATTTACTGTAAGAGTAGAGAAATATTGGTTCGAGGGATTTCCCAAATATACTATTGAAAAATACCTTATTTACCATCCTCATTGGACACCAAAGGTTAGAAATGGGTTGAATGTCGAACTCCACATGCTACTTTAAATGAAGACATTATATTCGGAGACATGTTGAATTCAGTAGATCAACAGAGAGCAACTAGTTATTGAGCTAGTAAAAATCCGTTACCTATACAAAGTTTATCAGAGAGTATAGGAAACTTTCCAAAAGATATTAAAACTAGAGATAGGTTTGAGGGGGAGATACCATCT
Organism: Erysiphe neolycopersici; assembly: GCA_003610855.1. Taxonomy (NCBI): domain Eukaryota; kingdom Fungi; phylum Ascomycota; class Leotiomycetes; order Helotiales; family Erysiphaceae; genus Erysiphe; species Erysiphe neolycopersici. The sequence continues at coordinate 6,835 of MCFK01001640.1, read as the reverse complement.
ATATTAAACAAGAGACAGGCGGCAAGTCCTCAAATTAATGAACCATCAGCAAGTGAGAGACAAACAATTCAGACATCAAAGCATCAATCGATTCCACCAGACACTTACTTGCTCTTGATCGAAGTGGGTGATGGTCATCGAGAGAATTTAGGCGAGCAGAAAGACGTAGGCAATACCCTTTTAGTAGTATACGCGCTGGAGTGGTTCCTCCTTCCCTATGTATGACTACATTTGGTGTAGTTCTCCACACCGGTATTGCGGCTCTCAAGGCCATATGTAAGACCTTATCGATTAGCCCTCAATGAAATGACGTTCCGTTTCCTCTATGGAGTTCAAAGGAGTGAGTAAAGGCAGATTGTGATACTGCCTGTGCGAATTTGGATAAATTAGTATCCGATAATCGAAATTTGCCGGTACAAGTGGTCGAAGTCTTTGCTGAGTCCTTTAAATAGGGTAAAAAGTCGCACAATGGGAGGTGATGGCTGGTTATGCACTCTTTTGTGCTGACCCAAGCCATTGTCTCCTATATATTCGTCCACGCCAAATCTAATGTATTTCTGGCACGATGTGTCGGTTCGCCTATGATAAGACAAGTATGGTAGTGTTTCTCGGTCCATCTATCTATTTCCTCCCCTTGACCATAAAATTTACTTGCTCCAGGTTGCCAGGCCCAGTAAACTGAGTTAAAGTCACCAATAGCCACTGTTCAAGGTGTAGGTGTCCTATTCAAGAGGGCTTGCACAGCAGAAGGATCATGTGTGGGTTTGTACACATTCAGGAACATAATACTATTTACTTCTACTCAGCAATAATCGCCGGTAGAAGAGGGTGGATGTTTTTGGTGCAAAGTGATTCTGTTAGGATCTTTTCTAATGTATGTGGCGGCTCGAGGCCGGAGATTTTCTCCTCCAAATGAATGATGTAAATTATAATATGGATGAGACTTGGTGCTATTGTGCCACCAAGGCTCTTGTACCAGCAAAAAATCTATTCTTAGTTCACTTGCGCGGGATAATGCGATGTCATGCGTGGTCCCCCCTCTTCCTACATTAACTGACATGAAATTTAGCACATCCTGGAGGGGGTAGCAAACATTTTGGTTGCCCTTCATAATTGAATGCATCACCTGTCGGAAGATCGACTTCAGAAGCTTGACTATTTGTCAGTTCTGTATTGTTAGTTATGGTAGAGTCCGCAAGTTTTTCAGCAGCTTTAGCTTGAGTGACAGCCTGGTACTCCCTCTCTCCTGCTTAAAGGTATATCTTCAGCTGCTCTTTGCTAGGTGCAACGGAGCGAGTTGGACGTGCAAAAAATCGTCGACTATCTGCAAGATGTGGACCACTGCAGATTCTGCACTTAGTATTAGCCATACATAATCCTTGGGCATGGTTAGTTGATCCACAATTTCCACAAAATGGTGCCCTAGAGCAGTTCTTTGTAGGATGATGGCCGTTGCACCTTTTGCAAAATTCCAAAGGTTGTTTTTTGAATTTTCTCGCAATCCCAGACTCGTCAAAAACTCTGAAACTTGTGCGAGGGGCAGTGGGGAAAAATGCCATCCAAGTTCTGTGAGGAGCCCCAGGTTTATTTCCACCGTATAGCTTTACATGTGCATGACGTATCGAGCAGACCCGCTCAATTTCATCAGTAAGCATAGATTCGCTTACTTCTCTCTCCTTGTTCCTTACAGATAGTTGCAAGTACAGTTGGGACGATTACTGGTGTCCAATTGGTAGCAGATTCTAATTTTGCTCCCGATAAAAAGTGCCCATTTCTTGCGTTTAGGATCTTCTCGCGAGCTTCCGCACTGTAAGTACTCAAGGCGAATCCCGAGTGGACAGGCTTTAACTATCCAAAAAGTGCAGGTGAAATAGCCATTTTTCTAACAATGACTTCACGAACTCCCGCAGGAGAGGAGATAGCTTGCGCCATTCATGCTCTTCTAGAAGCCGAACAAAGAGTCTTCTGTCTGTGACAGCATTTTTAGGGGAGTCGCTGATTGGAGACTTGTCTTTGCTAGTCAAGCTTTGAGTTGCTTTTCTAACAGGAGCTACTGGTGCTTTGGTGTTCAGAGTTATCCGAGCCTTCTTCTTGCCCTCACGAGCTACTGTTGCCCATGTGCTCTCTACTTTTTCGGGGATCTTTATTAGACTAGACGTTTCCTGTACTTTCCTAAAATTGGAACCTGTACTCGTATAAATTCTTGGGATCGCTACAGCAGCTTTGTTCACTGCAATTTTATCATTTACTAGACCATGGCGACTACCTTTACTCGGTCGAGAGTGTGATGGGATTTTTGGGGGAGTTTGTGGGTTATCAACTGCCGCAAAATTGGCTATAGCCAACTGTAGGTAATGTTTAGATTATGAGCTACCTGAGGACAAGATATTACCTTTGTAATATTATAGAGGAACTTTTATTACTATTAATAAAAGTTAAGGATTGGAATAAAAGAGTAATATACTTGTATAGCGTAACTATTGTCATGATTGGCGTGCTACAAGTTTCAATTAGGTACCGGGTCGTATTAGTGAGTAGTCAATATTCTTTGACATGTCCATATTTGGCCAAGTTAACGACATCTTATATGAACGGTAAAATCTACTTTTTCATATATATTCCTTTCATTTTACAGCTAATTTTATAGAAAATATTGATTGTAAAAGACCAGAATTTTTAAAGTGCTTAATGATGAAACACACTTCTCTTGTAGTGGTCCAGATATGAATCCTTAATTTGCGGTTATTCTTCCTTACTAAATTTCTAAACTATTTCTAATAGTTTAAATTTGATATCTCTCAATAAGATGCGTCCACGGCAATTTTAATTTTTTGTACTAGAAAAAGTAGTGTTTTATTTCTTGATTTTTAAGGTCTGTAATAAACGTTATAATTTCTTTTCTTTTTCCCAATGAACTAAATATGCTCTAACCTTGCCGTTTCTGATGGAATCCAGTTTGATCAGGTCTTTTAAATTCTGATGTAAGAGAAAACATAATTAACCTGGTGAGTATGAAAGGTAATTTTAGGTATTTAGCCTAGAGTCATAATAACTGATAGTAGCCTTTTAAGCATTTGGAAAATAACTTAAGCCAAAAAACAATTCAAGTTTGAATTCAAAACGAGATCTTTGATGTAAAATATATATATATCTTCTGAACTGCATCTTCTGGTATGACAAAGAGCGGATGCAAGCTATTCAAACGGTCAGTATCATCGTATAATTGCTTATTACAAAGGCGTGCTTCTGTTCTCCAAGAGAATGCAGCGTGCAGGAGACTGTTTATCATATTAGGGCTTGGCGAGTTTTTAAAGTACCACTTGTTTTGAGCTGAGCTGAGACCTGCGAGGACATAGCATGTATGATAAGTATCAGACCTACTAAACGAATTATTCAGCTTAAAATCGAACAAACTATACTCAGATTAGATCTTACTGGCTAGGCTTGTCTCGTAGACCACCGCGTTTAGACATGTCTTGGCAGCAGCATAAAATATATCTTATCAAGCCTTCACGATCATATAGAATTCCCGCTGAAGAATTGGAAGTAGAATCTTCCGGTCTACTACTGGAATCTGATGCTGAGGTGGATTTACCGTCAAGACAGGCCTCCATAAGTGGCCAACATCCACCAACCCAGTGACTATAGCAACCATCTACGAGCTTGTTGGTTCTGCCAGAAAATCCACCCTCAGGTGCATATTGTCGGGTAGATAGCCAGGATATCAATAGATTTACATTTAGATATCTATTTTCAGGATAATATTCAGATTGATGGGAGGCAATTAATCTTTGAAAACTTACTGTGGAATAATCCTATGAGGCTCACCAAGTATACAAAGGCAAGCTAGTGCGCAAAAAGTGTATGCACCATGAGCTTCACCGTCCGGTCGTGCTGAGATACCACCTTCAAATGTTTGACCTATTGTATTTAAATAAACGTCTTAGGTTCTCATCTAATTAACTCACATCGAGAAATCCACTCCGGAAGCCCAGTAAGTAGTGAGTTCTGTTTATGTGACCATGAAGGGGAATCTTGTGAAAGTTCTAAGGGAAGGTTAAGAAGAGATATTATAACAACAGCACAATAGGCGCCACTTCAATGTTAAATAATTAGGGGATAATTCTTAGTAACGAATCTGGAGTACTTACCGGACATCTTCTTCACCGTCAATGGCCATTTGAAAACCACCATCAGGTTGTTTCAATGACCCAAGCCACTTCCACATTGCCCTTCGATCAATTATATCAAATGAATCGGGCCCCCCAACAATTGCTAAGGCGAGAATAATCGCATAAGTTGGCGCTAAGTGTGATAATTGTCCAAAGCCTCCGCCAAATCCACCCGTAACATTTTGTATAGATCTAATAGTTGCCATTAGGGGCTCCCTATATTGCGATACATCTTCGCCCATCGTTACTAATCCATTGAGACACCAATAGAAAATCCATGGTCGACTAGCATCTGCTGTGACGAAGGCAGCGGGTAGCTTTTTTAATGATTTGTGCAGAAATGCGATATGACGTTCACGATCGAGGGTCGGAATGCCATGTTCATTATATTCGAAGCCATCTTCCTGTGCTGACAAGAAAGGTAGGCATTCTTGAACGGTCAGGTATTGTTTCCATGAAGTTTCGGTCGATAGATGGTCTATAAGAAGTGGAAAAGAAGTATATAGATCAGGTATAGCAAATTCGGATTTTGCTGCCATAGTTTGTAAAGGATCACTAGAGATTCTGACGCTCTGTGAATATGAAAAATTTTCAGATATATTCCTATTCGTAAAAGAAAAGGATGCTTTTGAGTCAGTAAGAGCTTGTCTACGGAAAAGCATTCGATGCTTTCCCTTTTTGACTGCAATTTTCATCAGCGGTTTTCCAACGTCTCGTTTTCATTGATCATGGGTCTCGTTTTCATTGATCATAGGTGTCGTTTAACTCATGCCTCGAGTAACGATCATTGGAATCCATGAACTACAGTATTGTTAGTATGCTTTTATTATGGGTATCAATGACTTCCAGTGCAAACTATCTTACTATTGAATTAAATAAATAAAGTCCAACTCTCCCCAGTCACACAGATTTTCACCCTTATTTATTCTAATTTTTAAGCGTTACCGGAACTGTATACTTACACTTATGCTGATAACTTAAGTTTAAGTATACGAGATTTACTATTATGATATAAAATAAATACGGTCATGATACTATCTCTTGTCTAGTTAGTGGCAGAAAAGCAGAAGAACTGTGATGCTGATTCAACTATTTGTTTAATTTATAAAAAGCTAGCTGTACTTAGTAGAGTATTGCTACTTAATATGTACTACATTTTAGAGAAAACATCCGTCGATGAAAGAATCATCGCATAAGAATACGCTCAACTTGTGTTAAGGATCTTCCCTTGTCAGGTTTAGTTGTTGTTCAACCAACCATTTATCCTAAACTCTTCACAAGCCACCTTCCAATACAAATTTATAACTATTCGACCTGCAAGTTGTGTTGTTCGTATTGGAAAAAGACTTAAAGTTAAGAAAAATTTAATTCAAATCTACTCATCTACTCTAATAAAAAGGGTCAAATAGTTGATTGACAAGGCCGAAGAAGTTAATGGACGTTTGGATAAATTTTCACGGCGAATTCAAAATTTGCCATATCAACGTAAATACGAATGTTTCATTCAATTACCCTATTATACGCCGAAAAATACAAATTAAAATTGGATGGAAAAACGCATTAGGAAAAATCGGAAATCGTTAACAACCTTATTCTTAATATAATTGAAATCACCGACATCATGATTTGTGAAAAAACTCATATTCTCCAAGAAACACAAAGATATTATCTCTTTGCTAATGACGATGAGAGGGCTGTTTGCGCCGTCGAATATCTGCTGGGTCCTAACTCTATTGATCCCTTCGAAAACAAGTCTCCTAGCCTTACTCAAGTATGCCACATGTGTCATCTCGACACTGATCGATATCAAAAAGTACTAGATATCGAGATAAGTGTATTAAAAAGCAAGATATCAATGAACTAAGAGACTTCAATTGTTATGTTGCCAACTATCGAATGCTGATTAAAGCTCAAGAGGCAGCAATAGTCGCATACTACAGGTGCAAGGCCAATGATATGGGTGCTATCTAGGCATTAGTGAAGTTGGCTATTGCTTTTGTGCTGTTGAAATAATCACCTCACCCTGCTCCTCTGAACTCATAGCTCTCACGCTGGTATCTATTCGTAGAGGCTATCATCGCCTTCACACTACTAGAATAAAGCTAATACAGCACGCTAGACTCAAAACGCATCCAGAAGAGAAGGTGAAAGGGAGGCATTCACAGTATCATTAGTGGGCGCAACTCTATAAGATACGAAAGAGTCACAGACTCTGGAATATATTACATGGGACAGGTGCACGAGTTGACGTACTAGCTGTTGAAGAGACAATAGTTCCATCCATCCATTAAGTCCAATCCATTTCGATACTAGTTATCTCAATTGCCATTGTTATGAATACTCATACATAAACCAAGTTTTCTTACTCGAAACCGAACCCCCCACCCCATTCTAAGTGAACAAGAAAAATTTAGATCTACAAAGACCAAATATTACAGAAACTCTTAGCAGATAATACAATTTAATGTCTGCGAGCATTATACTTGCAAATTTTTAAGTAAATTGCGATGGAAATGAATACTATTTTATGAGACAGTAAAAATTGTTACTGGTTTTGTGGGGGATGGTCACGTGGGGGATGGTCACGATATTATTTACACAACCAATATACCCTGTCACGCTAAAAAACCCCTGCTTAAAATTTACTAGCGGCCGCTTGCATT
>MCFK01001639.1:0-16181 GCA_003610855.1 Erysiphe neolycopersici | reverse complement strand
TTGTGATTAATCAATTAACATTGATACAAAACTTCTTTCATATTTCAATAAAATTCTCATTAGCAATATTCAAAGTCATAATCAGGCACTATCTCTATCCAAGAGAATGACACCACTCTTGTAGACCCTAATAATATCATATAAATTTTAAAGTCGATATGACTAACATTACTGAAGCCAGAGATTTTAGAGCTCAGGGTGAATTAAACGAGGATCTAATAAACGTTGAAGAACCGGCATTGATAAAAGAAAATAATCGAACAAGAAGGTCACTCAGTAAAAAGAGGTAAATAGTACTCGTCGTGAACCCTCCTCGTTTGAGATTGCCCAAGAAAATAAACCGAATAGGATATCTTCATAAGATAGCATTCCGATTAATGGTCAAGATATATACTAGAACTCAAAGAGGCACCGTAGAACAAAGAGGAGTTCGTGGAAAGAAATTTTCGCTTCTCCGTGGCCGAAGTACCAGATTATATGGTGACGGCCCTCGGTAGTGAAAGTGATGATTGAGCTAATTTAGGGTATATAAACTTAGGTATATAGTAAACGTTGTAAAATGACGATGACGTGGTCCTAGATTTAAAGAAATTTGATTTGATTCGGCTTAATATGTTTAGCTGGCTGTTAATTTTTGTGTCTCATTTACGCCCGGTAATTGCGAGAATTTGTACGATTTTACGAAATATCATGTGCGATGAAATTTATGAGCTAATCAACAATTTATCTTCCAAATGCGACCAAATCAGAGTAGGAAAAACGAAACAGTTGTCAACAATTGAAGTCCTTTAATTAGCTTGATTTAGAACGCCTGATAGCTAATTAGATAGGACATGATTGTTGCTTTTGATTTTTTCCACACTTTCTACAACTTTGTTTTGTTATTTACACTTTGTTCGGTTGCCAGGCCGATGGTTTCACCTAATCAATCGCAGAAGATAGCTTACGCGGCGGAATTCTAAATTAGGTTTGGTCTACAGGATTTTAGCTGCGATCTAAACTAATAGGGCCGGTCAGATATCTCTTTGGAATTTTAACAAAATTTTTTGACAGGAAATTTTGTTATGCAATTGATAGTCAAAACTGTAACTTGATGTCATCACGCATCTTCTGAAAATCGAAGTGATTGATATACGTCCACTTCACTTTTTGATATTTGGTGCACTCTCATACCTAAAATATTTCTGTGTGTGTGTGTGTCGAATATGAAAGAGTGAGGGGGACGTATATCAAATCACATCGATTTTCAGAAGATGCGTGATGATATCAAGTTACAGTTTTGATTACAAATTGCATAACAAATTTGTTAATTTTCGAAAGAGATGTTTGACCGGCCCTAATAGGTTAGGTGAGTAATCGGTCACATTACGAAAGGGGAAACGGTTTAAAGTTGCCGTCTTTCATTTCAAAGCCGAAAAGGTATTTGTAGCAATGTCTGGATTATTTTCAGCTATTGCTATTGGAAAAATTCATCAGGAAGTCAAAAAAGGAGTTCGTGCGCTCATTTATCTCTCCTGGACTTTCGAACGAGAACTTGTCGTACAAGGATATTCCTCAAGTTCACTCATAAATGAACCGGGAATTGCCAATTAGGGAAGCTAGTATATTTTGTAGATATTTGGTAGCAGTCCTGAGATGAGATAAAAAAAGAAAGCCATCAACTGGTAAACTCAACTAAAAAGACCTTATTAAAATGAAGAAAAATCGTTAGCAAATAATCTTCCAAATATTTAGTGCTATTGTCTTGTTGTGAATTTCTCTTCTTTGTAACAAACTAAAATAGCTTTAATACACAAATATGAAGTTATCATTTGATATCTCGGATTTTCTACCGACATAAGAATTTCAGGCCTCTTGGCTCACACGTTCTAATAGCTTCGTCACAAGGTCTTCATCAACCGTCTACTATTTACTCATTTATAAATACTGATTAGGTTATGGCTTAGTAGGCCACGGAGCGCCACAAAAAGCATGGTGTTTATTTTGTTCAGTTTGAAGTCATTGACGTCAGGATAAAGCGTTTGTCGGATAACAAATCAAAATAATGATGAGATGATTGAAACATAGAAGCATAAGCGATTAATTTGGTCCTAGAGTTCGAGGCAGCCCAGAAGATAAACTGTTCATATGTCCTTTTGATTTTTTTTTGATTAATATTGGCTTTGTTCATTAGAGATTTATATAAGCCTCATTATAAGTCCAGAGGAGTAGCTAAATTTCTAGTCATTGTATAGATGTGTCTTTTTAGAATTTGTATAACGATTTCTGTTTTTTGTAACATCAGGCTAATTACAGCTTATATTTCTGACCTCGATAAAAAAAATATCTTCGCAGCACATATAAATGATGATAGATAAAGAACCAGAAGGAGAGACCATTAAAAATCCTCAATAAAGCCTCTATCGTGGCTTATTCGTCATGGACGACTGACCGTTAACGTTGGTCACCCGCAAGGCTGAATGAAGTAAAAGTAGTTGCAACAATGTGAGCGGGCAAATTCGGATACACAGATTTGTTTCTTCATCGACGTCATCATATCTCAGATTAGCTGATCCGATATATACTAATGCGTTTCATACCATTGGTTGGTGCTTATTTATAAAAATAAGCTCAAAATCCTCTCATGAAAATCAGCTATTTACTTCATTTTTTCCACATATAGGAGCGGAAAGAAAAGACAGCTACTTTTTCCTACTCTTGTCGAGTGCAAAGAGATTCATTTTACTTTTCTCAATATTAATCTTCTCTATTCAATTAAAAAATTTTTGGCTATGGATGCAATGATATCGAGAACGATTCAGAAGGTAACAGAATCTGCTCCTAGCACCATCTCCTCTTCAACCAAAGATTCAAAAACGATGAGTGAAGGTGTTGAGAAAAGAGAAAAGAACACTTCGAATGAATCCACTTCGTCAAATAAAAAAGTAAAAGATATTGAAAAAGAAACTGTGAAACCATCATCCAAAAATTACCTTACTAGTGACTTTGGCGTAAAGAATCCCAGTCATGATGTTTGGCTTTCTACTTCGACGGAGACCCGTCAAGGGCCCCAGCTTCTTGAAGATGGGTTTGCCAGGGAAAAAGTAAGTAATTTTACTCTTTTTGTAGTATTAGTTATCTGACGAAATCTAGATTATGAAGTTTGATCATGAGCGGATCCCAGAGAGAGTTGTCCATGCTCGGGGGACTGGAGCCTTTGGGAGTTTTAAGCTATTTGAGAGTGCTAGTGAATTTACTTTTGCAAAAGTCTTAACAGATACCTCTCGAACAACACCCGTATTCGTTAGGTTTTCTACCGTATTAGGTAGTCGTGGAAGTGCTGACACTGTGAGAGACGTTCGAGGATTTGCAGTCAAGTTCTACACCGAAGAGGGTAATTGGGATATTGTGGGAAACAATATTCCGGTCTTTTTCATCCAAGATGCTATGAAATTTCCAGATATCATTCATGCCGGGAGTTTGTCTTTCCTAACTTTCAAAATAATATTTGCATTAGGCTAACAAGAAGTAGAGCCTGAGCCAGATACAGGAGTACCACAAGCCCAATCTGCACATAATAATTTTTGGGATTTTCAATTCCTACATAGTGAGGCAACTCATATGTCCATGTGGGCTCTAAGTGATAGAACTATTCCAAGATCTTTTAGGATGATGCAAGGATTTGGAGTCAACACTTATACATTAATAAATGCTGCTGGCCATCGCTCCTTTGTAAAGTTTCACTTTACTCCAACTTTGGGGGTTCACTCTCTTGTTTGGGATGAGGCATTGAAAATATGTGGCCAAGACCCCGATTTTCATCGTAAAGATCTTTACACCGCTATTGAAAAGGGAGTATTTCCGACATGGAAATTCGGTATTCAAATTTGTCAAGAATCTCGCCAAGATGAGTTTGATTTTGATATTTTAGATGCAACCAAAGTATGGAGTGAAGAACTATTACCAATTAAATACATCGGAGAACTAGAATTGAATAGAAATGTAGACGAGTTCTTCACAGAGACAGAACAAGTAGCATTTTGCACACAGCATATTGTTCCTGGGATTGGTTTTTCAGATGATCCACTACTTCAGGGTCGAAACTTTTCTTATTTTGATACACAATTATTTCGATTAGGTGTAAATTGGCAGGAGCTACCAATCAACCGACCTCTATGTCCTATTATGAATAATCATCGTGATGGTCAAGGCCGCCATCGAATCCATAAGGGCAAACTCAATTATTGGCCGAATCGAGAATCTGTTATGCCTCCAACACCAAGCTCAGAAGGAGCATACGTCGATTATCCTGAGAAGATAGATGGTATAAAGCAGCGTTTACACTCGGAAAAGTTCTCAGAACATTTCAATCAAGCACAACTCTTTTATAATTCCTTATCAAAGATAGAGAAATCCCATCTCACCGCTGCTGCAGAATTTGAATTAGACCATTGTGATGAGCCAATAGTTTATGAAAACATGGTTTCCCGCCTTACAAGTATTGACTTGGGCCTGGCTCAAGCTGTTGCTGAGAAAGTAGGAGCTCCTACACCTACAGAGGCTACACGCCCCAACCATGGAAGAAAGTCAAAAGGACTATCTCAATTATGCTTTACTCGTGAGGCATTAGGACTTTTGCCAACAATTGCTTCTCGCACGGTGGCCATCATTATTGCTGATGGTTTCGATTTTGATCAGTACTTAAAAGTAAAAGAAGCACTTATAGCAGAAAAAGCGTTTGTATTTACCATTGGACCGAAGCGTCAACATGTCACAGCAAGTAATGGGGAAAACATTCCTCCAGATCATCATTTTGAAGCTATGCGTAGTACTTTATTCGACTCACTATACGTTCCTGGTGGTAAGCATATCGAGAATTTGATTAAACAAGGGCGTGTGATTCATTGGATACGTGAAGCGTTTGGCCACTGTAAAGCCATTGGTGCTACAGGTGAAGGAATTGAGTTAATCCAAAAGTCTTGTCACACGTTAAACATGGAATTTAGTAAAGATATGGACGTGATAGATTGTTTCGGCGTCGTTACTGCAAAGTACCTCGACACTGACAAAAGACCACTTAAGATGATGAAAGGCGAGAAGACGTTCTTAAATGTATACGCTTACAATATCTCGCAGCACCGAAATTTTGATCGGGAGTTATATGGATTAACAAGCATGATTGCGTTTTGAATTAAATTGCACTTTATATGTCATTACGGTTGCCTTAATCTTATAATTTTGTTAGTCTACTTTTTTTGAAACTTTAGCTCACAAGAAAGAGCTTACACTGAGATAACTGCTGATTAGACATCTTTTCAACGAAAATTTTACGACCCAGAAGAGAGTGGGCAAAAAAAAGGTTGCCATTTCTTAATACGAAGATTAACTTATTAATGATAAAAGTCTTACTAGCAGCGTAATAGTATTTAAGAAATTTGCTTATGATCTCGTTTCTCCCAGTTAAGTCATTCTGAACTGGTTCAATAAGAGTCTTTAAATCGTAAGTCTTGCAACCTTTCACTCACTATTTTAATATATAGTAGTGGTTGAATAAGTGCTTATCTCAAAGCCATTTTAAAATATTTACGATATGCACTTTGACAGTTTAAGCTCAATTTCTCATTTCTTTTTTTTAGCTATTCGTTTTTCTGCCCTCGTATCTTTCTTTAACCGTGCATCGACAATTTTATACCTTCCTTTCACACCCCTCGGTCGTCCAGGAATTCCCCGATTCCCACCTCTTGCAACAACAAGCTTGACCTTCTGTCGTGGCTTCTTCTTGGCTGCTTTACTCATGAGTTTTACAATATTTTGAGCCTTTTCTTTTTCTGTCATTCCTTCCTCATCCTGTAATAGCGCTGATTTCTTTCGGAGTTTCTCTAATCGTTGGGCAGCTTTAAATTTCTTTCGATCCTTGGCTTCGCGTACTTTTTTAATAGGTCGAGCATTTAGTGCCCGCAATTTTTCTTTTATTGCGCTGGCGGCGGCAGCACTAATGGGCTTATGAGGTTTATCATGTTTACTTTCATCATCCAGAAACCAATCAGGAAGGCCATCACGGTCTTTAAATGAATATTTATTCCAGCCTTCATCGATTAGGTCATATTTTGTCTTTTCGCCAGTTGCAATTTGATGGGCAAGTGTCATTGCTTCCGCGGTGATTATATCAATATCTAAAAAAGATGTTTAATTTAGAAATAGAGAAGCTGTCTCTCAATTGAAAACTTACCAAGTTTCCCATTCTTATGGGGCTCTTCTTCCCAATTTGTTACTTTTTCAGGTTTCTTGACAATTTCAAAATTCACGTCTTCATCACTACTCTCGGAATCAGGAGCATAATGATCATTTGTATCAGTTTCGGAACTCTCTTCGACTGGTTCTTCTGGTTTTACTCTCGAATTGTTTTTCACCAATTCTGATGAAGACCCCTCAGTTTCGTCCTCCAATTCAACTTCAGCATCTTTAGCTACCCCACCAATTTCTTTGAAGATATCCTGGCTGAAAAATTGGGCTGCTCTTCTTGAAAGCCCGCTGCTGGTTAGAGCCGTGTCATTTCTTAGATTAGTAAGTAAAGATTTTTGGTTTTCAGGTTCGCCATCATCAGAATCTTCATCACTGCTATCTTCATTTAAATTTTCATCGTCACTTGTAACATTATCTTCTGAGAATCCTTGCCACTCCCCGTCTTCATGCTCCTTGCGTGCTTTTTTCGCTCGATACTTTAAATCTGACTCGGATTTGCGTTCTTGAAATTGTTCATAAAGTTCATCAAGTTCTCGATCCAATTTATCTTGTTCATTGTCACTATCCTCTGTCACGCTTTCAGAGCCATCGCCATTTATGAAATCTTCTTCTTTATCTTTCTTCGTGATTGATACCATTTTTCCCCTTGCAATTTTAGATAACGCCCCAGACTTATCCACCGGCTTAAGAGAAAATACGGACCCTTCATCGATAGGCCCTGATTGTTCTAAGCCAATATCCATCGGTACAACCATATTTAGCTGCATTCTTATGATTTCTTTTTGTTTTTTCTCATTTTCCCTTCTTCTCTCTCTCTTTCTCCTAACTTTCTCTTTTTCGCTCAAGGCTTGAAGTTCCTCTTGTATTTTTATCTCTTCATCAATTGGCTCAATAACTACAGCTTCTTCTTCCACTTTGGATGCCTCTTTATTTTTAACAGGGACAAGACCGAACTTATCGCGAACTTTCATCCTCCATTTTAATAAATTCCGAAATTCTTTTCTACCCAAAACTCTGAGATCCAAGCAACAATCACGAATTTCCTTTGTGGTTTCTGGCAATCTGTCCAGTGCTGCGAGAGCAATATCGCCATTTGGTGGTTGCTCAAAACTTAATCGGTTTAGGCTTCCCAACATTGCTATTGGGTCGGTGGTTTTGATAAACTCGCTAACCAATACCTCTTTGAACTGAGTATAGTTGCCTTCTTCGTATCCATCTCGCTTTCGCTTCTTAACTTCTGGGTTATAAACTTTAGCCTCGTTATTAGGTGTGGGGTCTGATAATTCTGCAAATACTGATCTAGGATCAAGAAATTTAGGATCAATCTTCTTCGGTGCTTTATAACCTCTACATACAACAAATATTTCTGCTGAAACATTTCTTGAAGATGGAGGTTTAGTAGACTCAACCTTGGTGAAAAGTTGATTAAAAACCCAAAGTAAACTATTGTAATCCTTAGATCTGAAAACTTTCGTCACAAAAGTTCCTCCTTCTATCAAGAATTCAGTTGCAAGTTTCATTGCTTGTAAAGCTAGCTCTGCTTGATTAAACGAATCCTGAACCCATGCTGTTCCAACATTAGGTGCACCATCATGAAGGACAGTATCGGCTTTCCATGTTTTAAAATATGATCTAATTGTAGCTCGGCACTTATCTGTTGTGATATCACTTTGAAAAGTAATCACTTTAGGTATTGCCTTGATGGGCGATAAATCCACTCCAACAATCAAACTTCCTGCTGGCATGTTTTCCGCAGCAACTTGACACCAAGACTAGATAAAAGGGGAAATAAGTATCTAAGTTAGCGTAAGTTTTCTAAGATAATTTTTTTTGAACTGAAGAATAAAACTAACTCCTGGAGCGGCACATAGATCCAACAAGACTTTACTTCTCTCCAGAAATCCATATTTTTTGTTCAATTGGATCAATTTAAATGCTGCTCTAGCTCGGTATCCTTTTTCCTTTGCTAACTTATACCACTTATCCAAGCGACCTTTCCCATGTTTTTTTTGTAAGCCCATAGTAGTCTAGATATGAAACTTTTTTCTAGAACGTCGCCCAAATAGGATGGAGAGAAGAGTGGCAGGAATGATTCAGCTGAAGCTAAAAATTATTCTTAAAAATTTCATGTAATCTCACAATTGATGATAGGATTCCTTATTCATTTTCCGATCATAGATTTTATCGTTGTAATGGTGGTTATAGTGATTATTCTTTGGGTTAATCGCCGAATTTTTTTTCACCGAGCTTCAAACTGTAACTGGGTTAACACGGAAAAGAGAAAAGAAAACAAAGCAAACACGCGTGTAAATTAAACTTTTAGGTACGAATGCGATTACATATCATGTTAATTGACTTACCCGTGCAAATGGATCAAATCTATTTAATGGATAATAACTCGGAATATTACGCGTCTGAGAATCCAACTTATCAGGAATCATCTCTAAACCAGCCTTCAAGTGGTCCATCTCATTACACGAGAGAGAAGAGAGATCCATCAATTACACCAAGAAAGTTCCGAAGGTTTTTTACCCCACGACATACTGCTAGTAAAAATCCTGCTCGGGTTAGCTCTGCTCGACAAGCCTTTATTAATATCAGGCGATCTATTACTACTAACAATGAAAAAGAGACTATAAAATCATGTCCATCACGCCAATTTTGTTATAACAGTGGTGTTGGTGATGATCAACTCGATACTTTGTTACCAGTGCCTAAAAGAAGGAGATATAACTCTCCGGAACTATCACCTTGTTTTTCAGGAAAAAGAGAAAGCCAAAAATCTATTAAATACAATACATGTGATTATCGGAATGATGTTCGACTATCTTCTCCTTGTGAACGAGCTACTAGGCTTTTGAGGGAGATAAGAGGGAAAGAGGATGGGGAGGAACAGAACATGGAATTGAAATTGGATCTAAATTCAATGGAAGTTGAGGATGGTAATGAAACCCAGAATGAGGCATTACAAAAAACTATTTTACCCTTGCGTACTCGTGGACTTACCGGCCAATTAATTGAGAGGGAATTGGGAATCACTTCCAGGTGTAGGCAAAAGTTTTATACATACCCTGTAAATGGTTTGTGCTATCTACTCTATTTTTTTTCCTTTTAATAACTTGGAGCAAGATTTTCAAGATCATACCGCACATTTTTATAGCAAGCCAAATGATTTACATATTAGTACGAGCACGGAAATTCAAGAGCGAGTAATTCCATTCTGTGCTGTAGCATGTAATAGTAAGTAAATCTATAGTCTTACATCGATTTAACTTAACTCGCAAAGCGAATAGTTTAGTCGCTGTTGGAGATGAAGATGGTCGGGTGCGACTCCTTGAAGCTGGCCGGATAGAGAATTCGACTTTTGCCGATGTATTCCTCAGCTTTCGTGTTCATCAAAATGCCATAATTGATATGAGCTTATCTGATGATGATTCAAGATTAGTAACAGCATCTGGAGATCAAAGTTCTCGAGTGGTTGATATGAAAACACAAACAACAATTTCTGTCTTAGGTGCTCACACTGCATCTTTAAAACAAGCTCGCTTTCAGCCTGGATCAAGTAATACTGATGTCATTGCAACTTCAGGCAGGGATGGTAATATTCACATATGGGACTTAAGGTGTAGAGGATATGAAAAGTCTCTTATAGAGATTCAAACTCCAACTTCGTCCAGGAATTCCCAAGAGATAAAAAAAGAGCACTTTTGTGCTATTACTAGCAGTATCTATAATGCCCATAAACCCTTCAAAGATTCAATATCAGCTCCTGGCCCCCGTGATGCTCCAACCCGTGGAGAAGCAGCAGGACGTATTGGGGATGTATCTGTAACTTCAATTCAATTTCTTTCCGCTGAATTTAATCATTTATTATTATCTAGCTCTGAAGCCGACTCAGTGGTTAAACTATGGGATATTCGAAACATACAGACCCGTCACGGTCGAAATCAAATCCCATTATCATCTACAATACAACCTCGAAGTCATAGTAAGTGGCGGCACTTTGGAATCTCATCGATGAGCATAAGCAGTGATTGTTCTCGTCTGTACACTTTGTGCAAAGATAATACAGTTTACACATACTCCACAGCACATCTCATGTTAGGTCAGGCCCAAGAATTAAATTTCCCTGATAAAGTTCGGCGGAGATTAAATAGATCAACTCAAGAGGGCCTTGGTCCAATCTACGGCTTGAGAAATCCTCGACTTCACGCAACAACATTTTATGTAAAGTCTGCGATTCGTAAACCTAAGGAAGGAAAATGTGAAATGCTTGCTGTTGGAAGTAGCGATGGTTGTGCTGTTATTTTTCCAACCGACGAACGGTATATTTCCAGTGAAGGGCCAAATATTCATTTAAAGAGCACATCCAGTCGCTCAGATGATCATGATATTCCAATATTCAATTATGGAACAGCATTAATCCGAGGCCATGATCGAGAGGTTGGCTCCTTGACATGGACTAGTGACGGCGATCTAGTAACCGTCGGCGATGACTTTTTGGTTCGAGTCTGGAGAGAAGGTGATGAGGCAAGAAATCTTAGAACTGGTGGAGAACAAGAGGGCAGGCGATGGGGTTGCGGTTGGGCAGACGTAAGTGATGATTACGACGTAGAAGATGTATAAGAATATAAGAAGTACCTTTTTCTCTAGACTTAAAGAGATAAGCTTCGAATCATTTAGTCTAACTCCAACTTCATTTTGCTGCAAATACTTATTTCATCTTGATTGTTACACGTTTGCACGGAGTTATCCAGGTACTATCTAAAAGTTAAAAATTAATATATATGTACAATAAAATGATTTTAATAGAGAAAAAAAGAAATCACTCTTCTGTTGGACTTCCCCCTATATGTTTTGTGAATCAATTTCACCAACTTTCCATTTTTTTACGCCCAGAATTTTGAAAATCGGTCGACTTCGTAGTGAATTTTTCAAGGTCTCCGTTGTAGATCGTATCCAATACTCTATGGTACATTAGCAAACTATAGCTTAGGCACTAGAAGAATTGCTCAAATTGCTCTTCATATCTTGAGCGATCGGTTTTCATTGTATGAGTCAGTTCCTCGAGAGCTTTATCTACATCGCCCCAATAGTCATCCTCATTATCTACGACGACTTCCTCATTATCTGCAGCAGTCTCGTCTCTCAAAAGGTGTCGCTGGGAGTTAGAAGAGTCAGTATTCCCTGTAGCTAGAGACGGCAGTAAACTAAATTGCCATTACCAAGAGAGCGAAATGTTTGCGAATAGAATCGTCTTCTTGATCATTAGCTTCCAGTCGCTTAACAACGGCGTGGACGAGGTCGTGAATGCGGAGATTTGTATTGACTCATTCAACAAGCTTAAGAGAGTGTTAGTGCCGTACAACATGACTAATGAATCAAAAGAACTGATGGTGAGAAAGCCACACTTGCTTTTTCAAGTTGGATCTGATCTGCCTCGCGTCTTGACTAATCGCCTTTAGGACCATCTCCTTCACATCCGGCCGGTGCCATATCTTGGAGAAAAAGTAAGGTTCCGAAAATAACTGTTTCTATAGAAGAATTAGACTGTAGAGTTTGATTGTTGGCAATAAGGATTAATCGAACTTACAAAAACTATATCTGGCAACACACTTCTCAGCGTTTCTGTTGTTGGTGAACAGAACATTTTTTTCAGGATTTCCTTGTAGTTTTTGCGAAAGGCAGGTGTAATACCAAAATTCATACTATCGTTCTTTTCATTAATGGCTTTCTTCAAGCCATTTATCTCTGAGATGAAAAAGCATGCTATCTTTATGGCATGAGACCTGTCATCATCCTGATATTTCTAATCTTTCTCTACGTCTGTCCCGTCCAACCCCGTCCTGTTCAGTTTCGAATTGTCCTTACCAAGTGGAATTACTTCTAAGTTATACAATAATTTGGTCAACCCCGTCCGAGTTCTGACATTACTCAGATCTCTAAATTCACGATGTCACCAAATGAACCAGATAATACCAGACACGTTTTAAACGAATTATCTAAAGTTTCAAATGCTTCTTAATTTCTTGAGGGGTTTAAAGAAAATCCACAGATAATATTCGATGCAATTAAGGATTTAACCAAACAAAGCCAAGAATATGATACTGCTACATCGGTTCTTCAATCAGCTCAATCGAAGCTTTACAAAAAGCAATTTGAATTAACAAAGGCCAACGAAGAATTAGAATTAGCCCAACAAAAGATTAAACTTTTGGAGAAAAAGTCATCCTCCTCGTCTCTCCAAGGTCAGTCCCAGAAAGATTAGATTCTGAATAAACTAGCCAATGCCTTGGATAAATGGCGACAGATTACACACGGACCACAGGATAATCAAGTTACCTCTATTTTAAATGGAGATAAGAAGAAATTTTACTACTTGAAAAGATGGGTCCCTCATGAAACTTAAGTCTTCTCCTCATCAGTTTCCGGACGAAAAATCCAAGATGAGTTATATATATTCGAAGATGAACAAAGGATTCCATGCCCATCTTTATTCATGGATATCCGAAGGTGAATTAACAGTTCCATTGGTCAAAGCTATGTTACACCTATTAGAAGTCTCATTTGATGATCCAAACAAAGTTCAAGACGCAAAACTAAGACTTCATTCAAACAAGCAACGGAGTAAGCCTTTCTCTTCGTGGATTTCAGAGATCAGACGTGATGCAGCGATCTCCGGTCACGACAAGTTTGCTGAGCTCTTACGAGACATGATTTTCCTTAACCTTAGCTTGGAGCTGAAATAGGCTTTGATATATGAAAAGAATATTGAAAATCTTGACCTCGATAATGCCATAGCCAGGCTTCAAAACATAGATAATAAACAAAGACTATATGCGGCATCAGCAAGCAAATTTCGATTCCGAGCACCTACAACACCAGGTGTAAGATATACATAACCCAATTAACATCTTACTATAACCCAAGGTGGAGATGCTATGGACTTATCTGCTTCATATTCTCGACCCCCCGAGGACCATTGAGCGAAGAGGAAAAAGGTCATCGACGTAGATTAGGTCTTTGTATGCATTTTAGATAAGCAGGTCACACAATTAACTTGTGTCCAATTAAGCAACCTCGCCCCTCAAGTAATTCAAATATTACTTGGAATTCGGGAAAAGAATAGGCTCTTCGAAAAGTCGCTCGAAGAGCTCTACACAAAACTTGGTAATGTCATCGATAGCCGTCGATAGAGTTGATTTAAGTCATAATAGCCATTTTGTTTTAGATTTTTCAATAAATCAAAATTCTTGTTCCATTCCATTCCTCGCTCTAATTGACAGTGGTGCCTCTGCATATGGGTTTATCAATAATAAGTTCGTGCGTACTCATAATTTCAAAACGATTCCCCTTCCCTATTCTCGTTCATTGAAAGTTTTCGGTGGAACAGAATCAGCCTCTAGTTTGATCACTAATACCGCTTATGTAACGCTCGATATTAGCGGACACTCGGAAACAATACTCCTATTCGTTACTTCCCTTGCATATTTTGATATCGTCCTGGGCCTTCCATGGCTCGAGTTTCACGACCCAAGCATCAATTGGGCTGAAAAATTTCTAATCTTCAACTGTCCAAAGTGCCGATCTCATTCAAAAAATTATCCTATACTAGTCAATGCAGTCTCTCAAGAAGTGGTTACAGAAATAGAATGTGTGAAGACTACGACTATAAATATTTATCAATAGAAAGTTGTGATGCAAATTATACTGAAAAGTCGGATTTTGATAATAAACTTGACATTCTGACCATATCGGTAGAAGAGGCATTACGTGAAAAGCCTAGAATTGACCCAGCGACAATACTTCCTCAGATTAATCATGAGTATCTCAGTGTTTTTTCCAAAGATGAGGCTGAAAAGCTACCTCCAGTTCGACCCAGTGATCATAAAATAATTCTAAAGCCTGCCTCCGAAGCCACCTGGGGTCCACTTATGGAATGTCTCGAGAAGAACTTTTGGTTTTAAAAAAAATACATTAAGGAAAATCTGGAAAAAGGATTTATTAGACCTAGCACGTCGTCAGCGTCTTCCCCAGTTCTCTTTATTAAGAAACCGGGTGGAGGCCTCAGATTTTGCGTTGACTATCGAGCACTCAGTGACCGAACTGTAAAAAATCGGTATCCAATCCTACGTATATACGAAACTCTCAGTCTCCTTGGAAAAGCAAAGGTTTTCACTAAACTTGATGTTTTATCAGTGTTCCATCGAACGCGAATGGCAGAGGGAGATGAATATTTAACAGCTTTCCGAATAAGGTTTAGACTACGAATACTAAGTTATGCCTTTTGGGCTAGTTAATGCACCTAGCTCTTTCTAAAATTATATTAATGATACTCTAAAAGGATATTTGGACGAATTTTGCACGGCTTATATCGACGATATTCTTATCATTAGCCAAAGCCTTGATGAACACCATGAACATGTAAAAAAGGATTTAAAAAGATTACTTGATGCTGGGTTGCAAATTGACATCAAAAAGTGTCAGTTTGATGTAACTTCCGTCAAGTTTCTTGGTCTCATTAGCACTATTGATGGTATTAAGATGGATCCATCCAAGCTCGAGTCTATCGAGAATTGGCCCGTGCCGGAAAGTGTGAAAGATATTGATCGATTTATTGGTTTTGTGAACTTTTATAGACGTTTCATTAAAGATTTTGGCTCAGTCGTTATGCGCTTGACAGATTTGATGAAGAAAGATACATATTTCACACGGGGACCTAAAAAGAAATCAGCGTTTTATAAAATCAAAGAAAAATTTAAGGAAGAGGTAGCACTTCAGCACTTTGACTGGGATCGGCCTGCACGAATAGAAACCAATGCCTCTGATTGTGGCACTGGTGATGCTCTCCTTCAACTAGACGATGTGGGTAATTGGAAACCTGTGGCTTTCTACTCCCACAAAATGAGCCCAGCTGAGTCAAACTACGAGATTTATGATAAGGAACTTTTAGCAATCGTCCAGGCCTTTGAAGAATGGCGTCCAGAACTTGAAGGATCTTCTGAGGTAGTTAAAGTTGTAACTGACCATAAAGCATTAAAATATTTTATTAAGTCCCGCTTACTGAGTCGTCGACAAGCCCGTTGGAGTGAATTCTTATTGCGCTTTAATTTTAAAATATGCTATCGACCTGGCTCCCATAATGGCACTGCAGATACCCTTTCTCGCCCTGCTGGTAAGCCTGACCCGTCATTAAAAGGGTTTTTAGAGCAAAGACTTCCTAAATCACATAATTTGTTACCCGGAGTGTGTCCAGGCTCATTTTTCGCAAACCACATACGAGCTAACGATCAGAGTCAAACTTCTAACGCTGGAGATGTTAATAACTATCAGGAAGTGAATGGTTATTCCTCAACATTCATTGATAGAATTAGGGAATCAACTAGTTCGGATGAATCTCTGAGAACAATTATAGATGCAATGGGAAATATTCCAACTTCAACTTCATAGCTTTACTACTCGAGTAGAGACGTGATTATACCTGTTTATCCAACACATAGACTGTTTAAGATTATTGGATGATGTAAGTAGAAATAGGTATATAGAACTGAGGGATCTGGCGAAAAGAAAAAGGAGGAACAACTGAAAATTCAATTTTTTTTACTTACTGCTTTATATTGCAGGGCTTCTTTCGTGATTCTAATTTACAGAGTCTTTTATAATACTGTCAATACACAGTAATTACTTTAAACTTTTTAAAAGTTTAAGAAAACCAGGCGAACGAGTTTGGCTTAATATTAAAAACATTAAGTCACTAAGACCATCACGGAAATAAGACTATAAGAATGGAGGGCCATTTAAATTCTTGGAAGCTGTAGGTCATTATGCCTTTAGGCTCCAACTCCCAAAATCCATGAAAATACATCCTGTATTTCACGTCTCCTTGCTATCTCCTGTTGCATCTGATCCTCTACCAGGACAAACAGAAAGAGCTTCACCTGTTGAGAAATTGGCATCCC
>MCFK01001628.1:0-10032 GCA_003610855.1 Erysiphe neolycopersici | reverse complement strand
TTATGATGTAGCTACGGATAACGACGTACGCGTACGGGTACATGTGATGCATGTCCAGCGTTGCCGAGGTTTGCCGAGAATTAAGGAGAAAGATTTTATAACAAAAGAAAGTTATTAAGGAAATAGAATATGCAAGTCGATGGAACCTTACAGTACCGTACTTTCGAGGAACATTTGAGAGCCGATATGATTTTCATGGGGAGGCTTTTTCTACGGGAACATCCGTGCAGATTTTGTTAGATTCTGATTTCTCCAGTAGAGCCTTGGTATTCCCTTTGGAAGGACATAGTGCAAACCCAGTCTTTGTCGGTATTATATTAATTATGAGCTTACTATCTGCACTAAGCCTAGACTTTATAAATTAAGCAGAGCAAATTCTGAGTAAAATCGCAAGAAGTTATCGTTTGAAGGTCGGAGGAAAAGTCTATCGGCAGAATGTTCCTTAAGTTATTGAGGATTTACTATGCTGATACTTTTTATGTTAGCGGGTACTTTATGACTGCTCCTCTTCAGGACAATTGCATATTTTTTTGCGGGCCTTGCATCAGCTGGAGGCGATGGTTCGTTGAGAGTTTTTTGAGTCAATAGAGATTCTTTTGTGCCGCGAATGTGGACTCCAATGCTTTTTTAAGCTAGTTCTACTAGCTTATTATAGAAAAAAAAACTTGAAGCTCGTTATTGTTTATCTGGCATTTATGGGTTTGACGCATAGTATTGGTCGAGGATGCCAGCGATCAGCTCGAAAAGGGATTTTGCTTTAACTGCTCTCTAGTCGGCTGCTTCCTTACAAGACAGTGGGGCTTTTAAAAGTGCACAAGGTGAGGGAGGGAGGGAGGTCTTCATGTTCGTCTTCGTAAGGTAAAAGGCTTGGTGAAAATAGAGCGTTAGGGCCTGGGTCGTCCATATTGAGATTGCGGGGGGGAGATGACGAGGGATTGGTGAGGGTCTTATGACTTAGGTGAGGCAGGATCATTTAGAAAAGAGGATGGATTAAAAGTACTCATAGTTTTTTGTACTTGAACTTGTAAATATGTTGGGATCCTT
This sequence comes from Erysiphe neolycopersici, assembly GCA_003610855.1. NCBI lineage: Eukaryota > Fungi > Ascomycota > Leotiomycetes > Helotiales > Erysiphaceae > Erysiphe > Erysiphe neolycopersici. The sequence goes on along the minus strand of MCFK01001628.1, from coordinate 8,988 downwards.
GACAGTGGATTTGATGTATAATTAGAATATTTACGCAGCAGATTTTTTTGAATTATTTTGATTGGTTTAGTGATCTTTCTCAGTCTAGGACTATATAGAACATGAAGGTCCCTCCTACCTTCAGACCGAAAATACCTATGCCTCATTTACAGTCCCCATTGAACAGTATTTCCACCCACAAGTCCTCATTCGATCATACACTTAGAGTAGCCGTTAACCCTACATTATCCCTCCTCTCCATTCCACGAAACGAAGGTAATTTTGCTGGTGTATAGCAGCCTGGAAACAATTACAAAAAACCGCTGGGTGCGGAGCTCCCCAAATACCGACATCAGGACTTAATCCGAAGACATAGCTACCCTTCTGAAGCGTTCGGAAAGGCCGGCTAGATGGATGCTGCAAACTTGTGAATACCTCGGGGTATCATTCTCTCCTTTCCTTCCTAGCATCCCTTTAACTCCTCCCTTCTATTGTACCTCAGGACAAATCAAAGCCTGTTAAGATACCACAAAATTCTTAAGAGGTCGTGTATGCTGTAAACTAGTCTAGTCTGACTTCTTTGTGCAATCTGGGAACCTGGGAGTTCTCGCAGACTCAGTGACAAAAAATTCCTCCTGACTAGAGCTTTTGGTTTTATGATAAGTCGGCCTTCGACACTATTCATGTGATTGATTCAATTGCGGGTGGGCTCATGGTAGAGGTGATTGGGGTTGGTTCAGTTAACTTTCCCTTCTCTACTATNNATGAGAGCTCTCATAGTGGAGATGGGAAAGTTAAAGGCTGTACCTCTGTACTTGGCTTACTTCTAACAAGAGAAAGTGTTCCAAAGCGACACCACGAGTAGGTGTAGAGTTAGATTTGACCCCCTACGCAGCTGAATAGTATGTGATAAAATCAACGCTCTAATCATCCGATTTATCAAAAAATTTGTCAGCTTGCGCCACGCTCGTGCTAAGGCCAAAATATGATTGCTCCATACATTTAAAATTCCCCCGTGGATACAAATTCAGCGACCTTGTAGTGAAAACTGGAGAATTATATTATTTTGCTAGAATAACAAGAATTAAATATCCTGCATGAGTCACATAATTCTGATCAAATTCATCGTCTCTTTTAGCTGGTAATTTGTGAGAAACACACAACCGTTAATAAACACTTACAATTTTTAAATTTACAATACATATTTAGGATTTATTGATAGTTTCTCTACTTCATACTCTATATCCCTCGAATATTCAGTTCATAGCTTTGCATCTCAATTTCTCAGAGAAGTATGAGTGACTGTGAATTAAATATAGAGAAGGGTAAAGATACTTATCTAACCTCAAAATTTCGTTTTAAAGGTTCTTCCAAACGGAGGACTAATGAACAACAGAGGTCAAAAAATCATCGGACGTCTAGAAGGAGCAAAAATAAGCAACGAAGAGAGAGGGACCTTACTCGAGAAGAGCATTCTATAGAAAATGAAAAAATAGAAAATCAATCATATTTACATGATTCTATGGAAGAGGGCCCTGTAGATCCAGAAGTTGCATTTAGGGCGAGTCTCTTCGATGCTATGCGAGATGATGAAGGCGCCCAGTTCTGGGAGGGAGTATATGGACAACCTGTTCACACGTATCCTAATACCAAACCTGGTCCTGATGGGAAACTTGAGCAGATGACCGATGATGAATATGCGGCCTATGTAAGGACAAAAATGTACGAAAAGACTCATCAATATCTTATTGAAGAAAGGGAAAGAAGAGATGCTGCCCGCAGACAAAATAAAAAGATGCGGAGAGAAGCCGCTGAACAGGAGAGAGAATTTCGTCGAAATTTAGAAAAAAGCTTAAAAAGAGGCAATGAAAGAGCATTAAGAAAAGCTTGGTCACAGAAGTGGAACGATTATCTTATGAGATGGAATTTACTCGAGAAAGATGGATCCAAAGAGATCGCCATAGCGTCGATTCCATGGCCAGTAGCTAGCGGGGAACGTAGCGACATCAATTTGGAAGAGATAAAGCGTTTCTTTGCTTACGGTCCTACTGGCGGTCAGCCAAATGAGACACAGCTAAAGAAGTTGTTAAAATCAGAGCGTGTACGGTGGCATCCTGATAAGATACAACAAAAGCTTGGTGGACAAGAAGTCAATAAAAGTATCTTGCAAGCCTCCACTTTTGTATTTCAAGTCATTGATAAATTATGGTCTCAAATTCAGGGAATTGAGGAATAAATTTGATTGTTTTTAATTGTATTAAAAATGAAGAAGATAAAACATTGGGATCTCTATTTTTAACGGTTGGAGTCTGATGCCTTGATTAATGTAGTATGATACCGTGTATAATTAGTTTGATATTTAAGATAATAGAGCAGGATGGAAAATCTAATTTTCAGATCTCAATAATGCAATTCCATCACGAGTAGACGACATTCGGACAGAAGTACTACAGCCTAGCACATTGCTGGGACCTCTCTGATATAGGGGCCCAGTTCAATCGCTCAATGTCTAATGCTACTCGAACACACTTTCACTGAATATTTCAAAACTTGTAGCTCAAACTTCAATCTGCGTTCTAAATAATCTGTAAAATAATTTAATGCCAAAAAAATAAACGGGATTTGTCAAATACATATGATTTAGTTGATGAATGGAGATTCTAGGGATATTAATCACGTAACTTTCGCATGTCAGACGCTCATATGTAAACCTATATCACTGAGAGCTTAGAATATTTTGATATTTTCTCTACCTATTGGACTTGAACTCTTTAATTCATTTTACCCGTAATTTAGCGACCCCCAAAATAGCAAGCAAGACCAGGAGAGAAAAGCAATTTAAAATAAAATCATTCTGCAAAAAACTTAGCATTAGCCTAGATCATAGCCGCAAAGCAATTAAAGAAATTAATATCACATCATGACTCTCTCCTGAGCTAAAAAATCCGACGATGTTCAAGCTTAGTCCTGGAACAAACAAGCTGTTATTTATGTGTACAGTAAGTATTTGATTATTTAGTGTGACGAAATTCAAATCACTAAAGTTACCAAAATTTTGATAGTTCCCGGAATTTCAGTGTTTGTTTGAAAGTACACGAGAGAGGGGCCGAGTGAATGTCACCTCTGCGGCAGTCAATTACAAGGCTAATATTTGCACCTGAGGAAACAATAATTTGACTGGGCCTCTCTTGTCTCGTGATTTCAACTCGGTTGAGCAGGACCATGTCTTTTATGACCCCTTCATCATTGACTTCTCGATTCTATGTAATAATTATGTCCTAACAAGCTACAACCTTCACTCACTCGTACAATTTCAAATTTCAAGTTTCTACATCCATAAAGACTCATCAGAAGAAAGACAGACGCTTGTTCCTAAGAGGAAGATCCCAGATTTAGACACCAACCATCCCTCTTATGAACCAATCTAGGAAAACCTCAAAACCACTAATAAATACCAGTGCCAGGCCACATATGTAGGCGAATCTCCTTGTAGACTTGAAGATTCCAGTGTTTGTACGGATAGCATCATTCCAGCAGCTATAAGTTTAACGCCTTTTTTTTCAGGTTTTGGTTCTGACCCTTGGGCGGGCCACCAAACTCACATTTATTCTCCCCTCCAACGTCTGATAAATCTTCCAGGTAGTCAGTCACAAGAAAGTTACATATTCATTTGATCAGTGAGCCGTACCCCCCTCATTCTAAAGTGTGCTATTAATTTCTTGGCAATCAATAAGCGAGCCATACCATAAGCAACCAACCCCCAGCTGAGCTAATACTGTGGACAGATGTTACCCTGAATTCCACACCAAAACTTCGTGGAGCTGTAGGCTCTCAAATTTCGCGAACTCAAGTTAATTCTTTCTGTGTTAAACAGTATCCCTAGAGGTAGACCTCTAAACTCCATTTCGTATGCCGGCCCTAGGATTCCTCAAGAAAAGACGGTCTAAAGATCAAAAAGATCTCCCAGCTTTTAACTCAACTTCTAACCAAGTCACGAGTCCGACAATTCAAACCTCGTCAAGAGATTATAGTAACACCTTAGTTTCAAATTCAACCCACGTAATTGTGCCTGGTGATAAAGGATCAGAAATCATATCTGACTCCAAGAGGACCTCAGCGTTCCTCGTTGGCGAGTCTTCTTCAATGACGGATGTCTCTAAAGCTCAACAAGCAGGTGGAAATTATTCCCAAGCTTCGATATCTACTCAAGATAACCTTCCAACGATTCAAAACCTAATACACCCTGAACCAAAGCATGACGGTAATGATATATCGGAGTCGCTTAATAAGAATGACACCAATTTGAGGGCTATTCAAAAGTCTGATATGACTAGTATTGATGTCCCACAAACTATGGCTACAGCTAAACCAGTATCATCCCAAGCTAGACAGACCAAGGGCAAATATTCGCTGAGCGACTTTGAAATTTCACGTACTCTTGGTACTGGTAGCTTTGGCAGAGTTCATCTTGTGCAGTCTAAACATAACCAAAGATTTTATGCCGTAAAGGTATTAAAGAAAAATCAAGTTGTAAAGATGAAGCAAGTTGAACACACAAACGATGAAAGGAGTATGCTACAAGAAGTTAAACATCCATTCTTGATTACACTTTGGGGGACATTCCAAGACTCTAAAAATCTATACATGGTGATGGACTTTGTAGAAGGGGGCGAACTATTCTCACTATTACGCAAATCACAGGTTTGATATTCTTTACTCTAAACCTTGAGGAGTTAGACCTGATTGCATATAGCGGTTTCCTAATCCTGTTGCCAAATTTTACGCGGCAGAAGTAACTCTTGCTCTTGAGTACCTGCACAAAAGAGATATCATCTACCGAGATTTGAAACCTGAAAACTTACTTCTTGATCGTCATGGACACCTCAAAATTACAGATTTTGGCTTTGCGAAGAGAGTTGTAGATATTACATGGACTCTTTGTGGGACTCCAGATTACCTCGCACCAGAAGTCGTGTCAAGCAAGGGTTATAATAAGTCTGTTGATTGGTTGGTAGTCCTTTTAAAAAAATAGTTTACGACCTAATATATTTACAGGTGGTCATTGGGAATTTTAATATTCGAGATGCTTTGCGGTTATACACCGTTCTGGGACGGCGGATCTCCTATGAAGATATATGAAAATATTCTCAAAGGTCGAGTAAGATATCCACCATATATTCATCCAGACGCACAAGACCTCCTTCAACGTCTCATAACAGCCGATCTTACAAAGCGACTTGGTAATTTACACGGAGGAGCTGACTGCATAAAAAACCATCCCTGGTTTTCAGAGGTTACCTGGGAAAGGTTGGCCAAGAAAGATATTGATGCCCCATATATCCCGCCTGTCAAAGCTGGCGTTGGTGATGCCAGTCAATTCGATAAATACCCAGAGGAGACTGAACGTTACGGCCAGACAGGCCCAGATGAGTGAGTCCTAAACATTTGAAATTACCAAATTTAATCTAATGCAACCTAGATATGGAAACCTATTTCAAGACTTCTAAAACCTTATAATTACATTATTTCAAAAAACTACTCAGTTAGATAAGATATCTATTACTGTATTTGTCTCTAAACTGTTTTACTAATGATGGGCCCTGAAAATTAGATGATTGGCGGAGAGCGCATATGTAAGGGTGGTGGTGACTACTTCATAGCTCTAAAAGACAGATTTAGTGTGTAAAAATTTGCGGGTAGGCTATAATTGGTTTTAGCCATTAGCGAGCTTACCCTATCGAAACTTATTAGCCACAATACTCGATGCAACGTTTGAAAGACGTAATAAATTAGAGTTCGTCAATATGAGAAGGTTGACGTAACAGAGGTTGTGGAGATGAGATGCAAAAGAAAATATGGGAGAACAATTATCCGGTTCGTCAGTGCATTACTAAACGAATTATAGGCTTCAAAATCGAACACTAGCCTTTTACTACAGTTAACCTTTGAATATTGATTAATGAAATGATCATACTGATATTTTACTTGGATATATACAGAAATCTACAACACTAACAGCTTAATTTTGATGGGGTTTTCTCGGATATTCATGTGAGGTAGATCGCACTAATGCGAAGCTAGATTTATGGTTTATAGTTTTCTGCGCCAAGAAATACGCCTTCTAGACTTTGCACCGTTATATATGTAACTTTTCATTTAAGGGAGTCATTGAACAATCCCTTTCGTTATCAAACAAACACTAACTTAGTCCCGTGTAATGTTACTTTCTCGCTCACCATGGTCCCCCTCTAAGTGATTTTTGATTGGCGGTGGCCCTTCGGAGGAACAAAAAAACTTAAGCACTGGTGTGTGCATGTCATTCTTTTCCATTGAAAGAAGTCAATGAGTATTGCAACACGACGTGTACTTCTTTACTCAGCGTCGGAATATGGATGAAATAATACGAGTTTGACGAGATTCCGACCACATCTCCCAGTCCTCAGGATTTGGCTCCATCTCCGGCTACTGCTGAGGGCTTCGAGTAGGGAGAGACATGACCAACAACCATGCAGCAGACATCTGTGTCGCGTGTTCAACTTATAACAACCCAATGCAGCTGATAATTACAGATAATTAAAACCTTCCTGTCATATACTGACTTTCTCATGCACTTATTCACAATTTCTGTGAGTCCTCTAGACAGAGATTGAATTCCCTGAGTTATATTTATCGATTCATTGTTGGTTAAGGATGGGCTGTGGCAATTAAAAGAATGGTGGGAAAGGTGTCAACCAATTGCCAGTAATTCATGATTCATTGATTATATCTCAACCTTTTGACAATTACCTCTCAAGTACGACTGAAAACCATGCCACTTACACATTCTCGTCTTTTACTATCTACTCAAGCTTACAAATACACAAATCCAACTTGTCACTTCTAATTTTAACGATAATTATGATGATTAATAGTTGATACTAAGCGCTCCTGCAAGTGAATAATATGATCAATATATATATATATATATATATATATATATATTATCTCAAAACAATTTTACAGTTCTGTCCCTGTTATCGTATCTAATGAATAAATCGTATCAAATTCTTTTCTTTAAAAAAGATAAATTCTGTATTTTCTATCCTATCTTTGAGAAAACCGTATGAAGGTTACAGCGTCACAAAACTTACTGGTCAATGTTTTAGATAATATTCTTGAATAATTGCACGGACTCTTGTTTTCCGAAACAAAACAAAACGAAACGCAAGGTTGTAAAACTCGCTTATAATTATGTACGCATCAACATTATTATCCAGACTCTAGTCGTGCATACAATTATCGTACAAAATTCAGCAGAAAAACTATAATACACAATTCTGTTAAATTATACGACAGTTCTCTCTGCTCATTAAAGAATTATGACCCACCATACGGCTTCATAAGGAGTTCTGTATCAATCAATTACTGCTTCCTTGAGTGGAGACTGGCATCAGAATATTCAGCTGGCAAGAGTTGAGTGAAGTGAAATATGCGTTTTTGCAGCTCTTATCATAATGTCAATCCTTTTTGCTAAAAAAAGAATAATCGACAAGGAAATATGGATCCATTTCCAATTTGCTAGGGCGGGATAAATTGCATATTTGTGCATAACTCCGATCGAGCTTTGCAATCTACCGGCATCTTGGGTATTTGGGATTATTGTGCAGTTTCTTTATATTCACGGTCTCGGTTTCTAAATGTACCTCTGTATCCAACTTTTTTATATTTTACTCTCACGACAATTTATCCCAGCTAGTTAGTTTACTCAGACTATAATCAGGTAAGATTCTACTTGCACCAATTTGGACTCAAAACTTAATAACTTATATCATGATATGATTTTAAGTCACCTCTAAAGTTCAAACGAAAATCACATGTTCTTAGTAGATTTAAGAGATCATATTAATGTATAATTTCAAAATATCAACTATCTAAATTCCAAGGTCCTATTTGGTGTTTATTAGCCGTAATAAGATGAGAAACTATTAGATGGGTAATGTGCTTGTGAGTAGTCGTGTAACCAGTCCTATCTATCTTATCTATTGACCACAATTTTTTTTTTTTTTTTTTTTTAACTATTCATTCGATCCCAGGAGTTAGTTGAGAGGACTTTTAGAAAGCATGCAAACATAAAGAGATGGGATTGAAACAGATAGGTGGGCGGAATAATTGCTGTTGTGTTGGTTGGCAACGTTTATTGCTGAAAAGAATCGTTGAGAAAGGCTTGAAGATTTTCATTCATACTATCTATTTGTAATGTAAAGAAAAACTTAGATCTAAATGTGTACGTGACGAGTAATTGTGTGATGAGTAACAAGACACGATGAGGAAAAAATTACAATTTTTGCGAGCAAGGATATATATATAGATTAAAAGAAGAATTGATTTTATAATAAAGTTCGTGACACTTGACTCTCGTTCAAACACCATGATGTCAACATGGTTTGGGAAAGCACTTAAGCTAGCTTCTTAACTCTGTCAAAAGAAGAGCTGCCCTAAAAGCTCTAAATAACTGATGTAGACTCATGTGTGTTATCAGTAGCAATGTATGGAGCAGAAGTGTGTTATAATGTTAAGCACTTAGATAGAAATGTGGGTATATTTATTGGAACTGTAGCTAATGCAAAAGGGCCTCATCCAAATATCATATCTATAGAGCTAAAGTTCGAAACTTTTTAATCTAATTAATTCTATTTACTTAAGATAATCCTTTGGGGCATCTTACATCTTTAACATACAAGACCGACCCTTGCTCTGTCAGTCATAAGAGTAATTAATTAATTAAATGCACGTGTTCTAAACTTCCAACACTCTCCCCCCTTGGAGACGTACAATTAATTAATCAAATAAATACACCAAAGGTTTATTTTATGTTTCTGGAAATGAGGATAGAAGCTAAGGAAAGGATTTGGTAAACATATTTGCTGGATTTTCTCGTCCAGGGATTGATTGATTGATTGATTGATTGATTGATTCTGGACTGAAAGTTCCGTCTTCAACACATGTTGACTGTCACGGTTTCAGATAAAA
>MCFK01001617.1:0-15423 GCA_003610855.1 Erysiphe neolycopersici | reverse complement strand
GCGGAAACGCCGTTCAACTACTAGGCGAGAAATAACTAAATGAAGCAAAAAGCTAAAGTGACGTAGAGACATATCAACGTCGGAACCTACGAAAACATGGAGAGAGAAGTTTTGTTTATGGATGAAGAGTTGACGTAGTCAAAATGGAATCATGATTAATGGAAAAGGAAAATGTACATAAATAGGAGAAGACCCGACATAGTTAGGCTCTTCACGCTTTGTCTTCCGTCAATGACAGAACCTTTAGACCATAATCTTTCTTAAATCTTTTTCATCTAGTTAATCCCTTAGAATTCTTTTGATCAATCTGATTAATATTCAGTCCTCAGTCCTCAGTCCTTAATCCACGATTTTATACTCAGCTCCTACCACAAACCTGACAGATATTATGGCTTTCCTAATTATATAACATCTGATAGAGGTTCAATTTGGGTGGAGCGTTTCTGGAGAAGACTTTGTAAACTTGTAGGAATTCAACAACGTTTATCAACAGCCTTTCACCCTCAGACTGATGGTCGAACGGAGAGAATGAACCAAGAACTATTAACCTAACTAAGGGCTTATATTACTTATGCTCAAAATGATTGGGCAACACTTCTTCCTTCAACAATGGTAGCAATCAACAATAGAGATAGCTCAAAAACTGAGTTTAGTCCGTTTTTATTGCACATGGATTTCACCTTGATCCTATCAAATGCCGCGCACCTCAGTGCAAACTTTCAGTCAAAGACCCCAAAGCAAGAGCTAATGCCTTCATAACCCGCCTATTTGACGACTAAGAGCTTGCCAAAGCTGCAATGGTTATTGCTCAGCAATTAATGCAACATAATGCCAATAAGAGTGAAAGACCAGCCGAGATGCTAAAAGTTGGTGACAAAGTCTGGCTAAATCTAAAGAATGTGATAACACCAAAACTAAAAAAGAAACTGTCTTGGAAAAATGCCAAGTACAAGATCACAAAAGTTATCTCTCCTGATGTATATCAATTAGACGTCCCTAGCGGCATCTATTCAAAATTCTTCGTTGGACTTCTTCGCCGAGATCCAGATGATCCGCTACCCTCCCAAAAAGCCGAGGCCGATCAGCAGCCACCATTATTTGATGGAAAAGATTCACTTTCTGCAATTGAAAAAAACACTTCGAGCAGAAACCTTTCGTGGTAAGAGATTTGTTTGCGTTAAATGGATGGGCTACAATGAAACAAATTGGGAACCAAGAGAAAATCTTGCCCTCACTGACGCATTTAAAGAGTTTGTGACAGGATACGGGAATGGAAAAAATGTTGGAGAACCAAACACAAGCAACTATACTGAATCACGAAGAAAACTATATATGCGGCCAGTTGAAACAAAAAACAATAAACGATGAAGAAGGGAGGCAATGTCACGGGTTGAAGCTATGACCACATTATAACGTAACTCGTTTATATTATTCCCTTACATGTGATCTTTTTAGAATCCTTATAGAGAATACAAATAGATTTCGTAACCTCATTTGATATTTATTATCGTAAAATATTTCATGACACTATGATGTTTATCAAATCGCTTCGTTAATTAAGAAATCTGACAATCTAATGTTTGCCCTAAGACCCGAGCCTCTACAATAGTAAGCAGTGAGCTGCTTTTTGATCATTACTCGGCATGGTAGAGATTGGTGAAGATTATTTAACTGAAGAGCCCAATAGGGTTCCTCAATAGAAGGAAGAGACATTTCAATAAGACTTAGTTTGTTTAGCGAAAAACAAAGAGCAATGATTATTTTCCACAGAAAAGCGAGTTTTAACAAGCATCTCTTACTAATCTAGCCTCTAGGCGGCAGTAGCAACAAGCATCTTCTCTCTTTAAATTAGAGTCAGTCGCAGAGCGACTTCTCTCGTTCTTATTAAAAAAACCATTGTACATAGTCTCAGAGAGTGATTGAGCGACTATATCTTAACGGAAGTTTTCTTGTCATACGTTTTCTCTTCATCTTGTGACGAAAAATTTCTATCGTACTTTGTAGAAGCGTTCCTAGTCATTAGGCCGACCAAATGTTAATATGACCTGGGGCTTGATAACGTAGAGTGGAAATTCTGGTGCCAGATGGAGCAAATATTTCTATAACTTCAAAGTTAGAACAAATTAAGTTCAGAATAGTCTTCATTTGTGACATAACTCACAGGAAAACAGCTCTTGCCGTCAACTGTCATGGGTATGCAGCATAAGTGAGGAACAAACACACTTGGGCTGTTCACGAATCATGTGGCGAAGTTATGATTTCACTGGACGATGGATGATAGCAGAAAAATTTTATTACTAATCACATGGAACATGATATAATAAATCTAGAGCTTCTTGCATTAGTACATCTTATTACGTTAGCTCAGACATATATGGTCATCACTTATTAGCAAGCGTTTGCTGTTGACGCCCAAAAATGTACCTAAAATTATGGAATATCCATCATGAATTTGTGCTTTAACCTCAGATAATAAAGAAGCTACGTCATTTAAATCTCAGCTAATACATGAAATAAAGGATAAAACATTGTAGAAATGGTCAGAATGAAAACTGTTGAATACACAGCACCACGATCATTTGAACGATACACTTTTGAAGAATAAGTGTTTATTTCTTTTTTAAATGATTTTCATCTTTATAATTTCTATCTGACGACTCATATTTCAGATTTAAGTTGATCATTATTTCATCTAAAAAATGGTAAAGAGGATGGCAATTTATTGACTATAGTTGTTCGCATACGCAATGTAAAGAAGCCACTCAGCAGTAAAAGACAAAGCAAAGAATAACAAACATTCAATGACTCAAGCGAGCCGCATGGAGCGTACTGACACAAATTTTAGGTATAATTATTTCAAGTTTGATTTATGCTTTATCCAAATATATTTAAGAAAATTTTGAGGTCATCTATTCTTTAACTCCAATCTTCTCTACGTATCAAACAGCAATCTTTCGACAGCACGAGTTGAATGTTCCTTTATACGGCTTTGATCTTTGCAGAGTTCTGATTCAAGAGAATTTTAGTACTAAGCGAGTAGCAAGTAGCAAACAGTATTGGGAACAAGGATAAATTGTCAACATGATCTTTTTCTTTAAAAATATCCAATTTTAAGGGAGTCTGTTAGTCACAGAATAATCGTTGTATTTTTTACGCGATCTGCATGTATGGAAATAATGCCGGAAGCATGGTTCAATACTGGTCCCGAAGCTTCCTCGGGCTGACTAATTATTTTCACATTAAATAAGTGCCATAAATTAGTGTTAACGCGTATCCCTTTGTTATTGAAAACGATTTGTTCTGGGAATTAATGTAGCGTTTGTAGTAATAGCTGAAACAAGTGAAAAATTAATAACGTAGATATGTCAATCTAATTAATAAATTGATATTGAAGAGAGGAAGGTATCCACATTAAGCATGATGTGATAAAATATTTACAAAAATCTTGGCGATGCATTTGACAGATGTACTCGTACGACATTCTATTTCCCCCAAGTTGAAGATCGGATGTAGTAAGTAGATCTGTAGGGCTACGATAATAATATCCGAATATACACATGTCGTTTTAACGAGACAAAAACTCATTAACAATCGATGTTGCCGCATCCATATTTTTACCCATATTAAAGTATGTTGTTCCAACCATATGTGTATTGTTAGATTATTGAGCTCACTAAATTTTATGCCCAAGGTCTTGCTCGATAATTCAAATCTAGTATCCAGCAGTCTTTTATGCAATATTGCTCTAGAACGACGATTTTAGAGCTGCGATAGGCAGCTCTCCTTCAAGACGTCTCAAATAAAGAAAAGAAAGCTCTCGCCCGAGGCAGGAGGTATTCAAGAACTAAAAATCGGCTTGAGAGAAATATCAATAACATCTATTGAAAACATAGGCAGTCAAATATCTCACGAAAATCAAAACCTCAGCCTTTCCACCGAGTCTAAGTTCGATTTCTCATCTTTTACCCCTATGCAGGAGCATAGTGATAGTAATTATAACGAAATTAAAGAAAATAATTTCAATTTAACAGCATCACTAAACTCAAGAGACACCGATCCTGGATTGGAATATAGAAGTAGAGAATCAATTGGCTCAGAATTTCGAAAGCACTCAGCTCTCAAAGAGGAAGAGAAGAAAGACCAAGTTTCTGGCAATCTTCTTTCACATCATTCTGCTATGAGTGGTACTACGGATAGCTCTCAGAGATCCTCATCTCCCTTGAAAAGAAGAGCATCAGATCTAGAGAATGACGCTTCATCTAGCCCAAAAAACCTTGAAATGGTCTCCGTTCCCTCTTCCTCCCCTCCAAGATCTGAAAATGAATCTGTACAGCTGAGCCAAATTAAACATAGTAAATCATCTGAAAAATTACTCAAAATTGTATCAAACGAGGCCATAAACTCTAGTGTCAACGAGCGTCAGCAAACAAAATCTCCTGATATTAGTGGCAATGGTAAACATCTGTTAAAATATCAATATCAAACCACTAATTGTCATTCAGTAAAACCAGATGTTAATATACAAATTAAAACCATTGAGTCAATTATTAAGGCTGAGAGTGAAAGACGTCTAGAAGAAGGGGATAAGGCATATCTGTTGTCAAATAAGTGGCTCTCTCGCTTTAAAGACCAAGGCACTGCATTACACAAGTCTAAAAAAACAGAAATATTCAGTGGGATTGGATCTATTGATAATTCCGACATCATACAGCAGACTATCAAAGATGTAAGTGGGAACGATTTTGTTCAGTTAAAAACTGGTCTAGGATCCTCCGACTTCACATTAGTACCCGAATCTGCATGGGAACTTCTCGTGGAATGGTTTGGAATCATGCCTGGAACAATACCAATTATCCGTACCGCTCATAACACAAACCCACATGGTGAACCTAATATCATCTTCGAGTATTATCCGTTAATTCTCAAAATTCATCGCTTATTTAGTGCGGCCAACACTAAGATAGCTTCTCAAAGACCGGTTGCTTCCTCATCTAGCGCTCCTATTTTAATACTTAGCAGATCTACTAAATGGGTAAACTTTTTAAAAGTTGCCAAGTCGCAGACAGGGATAAATATGAATAAAAAAGTTCGCGTATGGCGGGTACGTAGACTACCACCAACTAATGGATCAATTGACCTTGTAGCAAACAAAACCACACCCCCTTCTTCTAGACCAGCCTCACCAACTGGTATTATTGCTTCGGCACCTCTTGAATCTCAGGATTCTTGGGTTAACATGTTCCTTGACGCTTCGAATTTTCTAGAGCTCGATATGCCTCTTACTAGAGAATTAATTGACGCTGAAGATGTGAGTATTGATCCTAAATATAATGGTAGTAGAGATCTATCTATGGTGGGTCTTGGGGAAGATCAGACAATTGTTTTGGAAGAAAATTCTGGCATTAATAATACCTGGATTTCAAACAATATTTCTAAAGATAACAAAAAAAGCTCCACAATGACTTCACGAATTGTAGCATCTCTGAATACCCAAAATGGTATTGGTTTCAAAAATTCTGCTAATTCAGGAGCTATGATGACGCGTGGTCGTACTCAAAAATTGGGGAGAGCCCTTGGAACTGTCGGTCTGACTAATTTGGGAAATACCTGCTATATGAATTCAGCACTTCAATGTATACGGGCTGTGGAAGAATTGACTAAGTATTTTTTAGCCGGTGCTGCTATGGAAGAACTTAATAGTGCTAATCCACTTGGGAATAATGGCGACGTCGCAATGGCATATCAAAAACTATTGGAAGAGATATACCACAAAGAAAATGTACCTTCCTCTATTACTCCTCGTCATTTCAGGAACACCATTGGGAGATATGCACCTTCATTCTCAGGATATGGCCAACAAGATACTCAGGAATTCTTAGGGTTTCTTCTTGATGGCCTTCAAGAAGATTTGAGTCGTGTTAAGAAAAAGCCATATATTGAGAAGCCAGATTCTACCGACGATATGATTAACAATCCTGATGCCATACGACAAATGGCTGATAAAGTCTGGGATATTACAAAGAAACGTGATGATTCTATAATTGCTGATCTTTTTACCGGCATGTATAAGTCAACATTAGTCTGTCCTGAATGCGAAAAAGTGAGCATAACTTTTGATCCCTTTAATAACCTTACTCTACAGTTACCTATAGAGAGTATATGGAGTCATAATATTTTTTACTTTCCTTTAAACGAGAGACCATTTATTATGACAATTGAGATAGACAAGCAAGCCAGCATACAGATGCTCAAGCAATACGTCAGCCTTCGCGTTGGTGTTCCGGTAGAAAAGCTTTTTATAGCAGAAGAGTTTAAATGCCGATTTTATAAATTTTATAGAGACTACGAAACAGCTTCTGAGGTAATACAAAACACAGACCACGTCGCTATGTATGAGTTGGATAACTCACCAACGAACTGGCCACCCCCCAGCCGGTTGAAGAAAAAATCAACTTCTATGCATGAAAGTAATGAGCTCTACGAGGTTCCCAATTGGGATGATCCTATTTCTTCTTGTATGATCGTTCCAGTCATTCATCGTAGACCGAATACAGGGAATTGTCAACGAACTCCACGCCGAGAAAATAGAAAAGCTTGGGTGATCGATTGTGCGCCTCACATGATCACCCTAACCTCTGATGAAGTAGGTTATTTAAAAATCATCTTATCCATAATTAATTGATTTCAATAGGCCCAGAGTGAAGATGCTATCAGACGTAAAATTCTTGAGAAAGTTGCAACATTCACTACTTCCACTGAGTTTGAGGAAAACATAGTTGACGCCACCAGTATTAAAGATACTTCGGACATGAATATGAGCATCATAACCGAGTCAGATGACATCATTCCTGGTGAGGGAAAAGTTAAAAATCATATTGAAGAGCAAACTGATATAACTATGAGAAGTCATGCTCCCGATAGTGAACCCTCAAATTTTGAGAATGTGATTCAGATTCAACCCAAGATCTCTTTAGTTTCAAGGTATTTTAAGTCTCTATTAATAATTTAACAATTATGCTAATAACTTTGACGAAAGGGAATCTGATGCTCTTTTCAAATCTAAAACTACTAGGCCCAAATGGATAAAATCTTCGAGTCAATTAAAGCCGGAATTTCAAAATATGTTCGAAATTGGATACTGCAAAGGCACAAAGGAGCTCATTCCATCAGGTTGGAACATAGTTGATGAAGACAAAATGTACCCTTCTATTTCCTCGAGGTCACATCACCAATCGCAGGTCTTGAATGGAGAAATGATTGAAAACGACGATAGTGATAGTAGAATAACTAGTTCTGAGACCAGTGATGATGATTCGACGAATTTTTCCGGCGCATCTCGACTAAATGAGGATTCTGATTCCGATAATGGTCCTATATTCAATAATGTTAGTCAGGTAGATCCTAATCTTCAATCAAAATTGTTCGATGAATCATATTTATGATAGCGATCGTTATTAAAAAACTGAGATCTTTCCATAGCGACTAAATTTTATATAGCTGATCTAACATGAGATTAGGCTCTCCCTGTACGATCCGCTGGCTCTAAGTCAACTATTGGCAAAGTAATTCCGAAAACCCGTAAAAATCGACACAGGATTCCAAACAAGAAAATTAGGCCAAATAGTTCTGATTTGATGAAATCATTTGAAAATAGTCAGGATGAAGGACCACTTATTCGCTTGGGTGAAATGATCATAGTTGACTGGAATCCACAAGCCTTTGATACCTACTTCTCTGGAGATGGCACTGACAAGCGAGCTCAAGCCACATGGGATAAAATGCCTTCTCATAAAGACGATGCATTAGCAGAAAAGCGAAAATCCCGCTTACAACGGAAGAAAAACGGAATTACTTTGGATGATTGCTTGGATGAATTTGGTAAGGAGGAAACTTTGTCAGAAATGGATACATGGTATTGCCCAAGATGTAAAGAACATCGAAGAGCAAATAAAAAGTTTGAGCTTTGGAAAACTCCTGATATTCTCATAATGCATTTGAAGCGCTTCAGCTCAAGTGCTCGCCGCCGTGATAAACTAGACGTTCGTGTGGATTTTCCAATCGAAGGACTAGATTTATCTTCTCGAGTTATTATGCAAAATAAAGAAAAGGGAGAAATATACGATCTCATAGCAGTTGATAATCATTGGGGAGGGCTAGGTGGCGGGCACTATACTGCTCACGCTAGAAATTTTTGTAATGGCGAGTGGTATGAATATAACGGTTCGTGCTATTGCTTAAGTATTTAAGAAAATTACTAACATGGTAAAGACTCCTCGGTTTCAAAGCTAAAAACCCTCTCCGATATGGTATCATCTAGTGCATACTTACTTTTCTACCGAAGACGGTCAAGCATACCACTTGGTGGCCCGAAGCTACAGCAGATCATAGAAGAGTACGACAACAAAATATCCCGCTCCGAGGACGAGGCTTATGAAGCGGGGGAAGATCAGGCTCTCGTCGGAAACTCCTCCCTTCATGGGTCGTCGAGCGCCTTGACAGGAGCAGGAGCTGTTCACCATCGTCTAATAAGTGGTTCTAGTGGTGCAGAGTTCACTGTTGCCACATCTGTTTACGATCAATTGCCACCATATAGATCCCACGAGGAAAATGATGAAGATTCTGAAATTCTCCCTAGCTCAAATGTTAACAGAGTCTTACAGAAAAGTATCGAGGATGAGGGCTATGCAGATGATAGTGAAATTCCATATGGAAAATTCAGTATGCACCTTAACAGCAATAATTTCTCTGGAGGCTTTACCGGTGGTAATTGGGATTTCAGTGGATTGGATGGAGATCAGGGAAATATCCGAGCTGGATCAGGTTCTGGATCAGATGATGAACTATCAAGTGAACGTGTCCAATGTGATTCATGCCCAAGTCAAACATCGAATGATGACCTTTACAAAGATTTTGAAGATTTACGTAACGATGATAAAACTTCTTCTGCAGATGACGTTTTATCAATTACAGATACGGATGAAGAAATCAGTGCTGCTACTGATGATAAGCTAATTCATCGAAGGGTCAGTTTCTCAGACCCTCAATTCTGTACAGGTAATAATGAGGCTCTTGGTGTTGAGGAATTGACTACCGATATTCGTCTGGAAGACTTAGAGGAAGCAAATTTGGAAAATGATGTGAAAAAGACATAAGTAAAAGTAGTATTGATTAAAGATGCATATAAATGGGGCCTCGCTTAGATTGGAATGGTGTATTAATACAGCGACGAACAGAAGCAATTTTGAATTTTTAAAATGAATCACTGCGTCCAAAAATCGGTAGCAGCCCGCCTCTATAATATTTTCCATTCTCTTCACCTTTATAAAATATAACGTGCTCGAACTGCAATCTTAATGATTTCCGCAGTCCACATTCCTAATTCAGGGTATCAGGTTCCGCAAAATGCTAAATTAAAAGCCCGTGTAGATTTATGTACACGTAAACTTCACTATCCCGTGCTAGCAAGTTCTAGTTGAATGCTTAAAATGTGACGCCAGATTCGTCGAAGAAAACTCTAATTCCCAGTTAGTTTAAATGATATTAATCTACTTAATCAACACATTATGACCAATCAAATACCACTAATTCAAATGTTGCATATTTAATATTATTATATAACGAAGTGAAGCCTCATTTCTCCGCAATCAACTTGCAGTTGAGTGAGATACGCGACAGTAGAACCCTATTTTTTTTTTTTTTCACTTGCCCAAGGAAAACGATTCTAAGCAAGGTTATTTAGATATACAATCTAGCATCTTGCCTTTTTTTAAGATACCTGTTCATTAATTAGTCTACCTCCTAGTCTCTGACTCTAGATTAGTTTTTATATAGCCTGTTATAAAGCTTTTTTGAATGCTGCTCTCTCTCCCATTCTTTTATGGCATTCCTCTAAATCTTCTTCGAAGCTTTAGCTGCTTTTGCTAGTAGTTTGAACGATAGCTCTTTCATCATGTCACTTACAGGCAGGACTCTTGCTCTGTCCTAAATTTTCTTGCGAGCCCTCGATTATGTTCAAAAATACACACACACACAGATATATATATATTTCCCTGCTTTTTCTTACCTTTCTTTATCTGGTCTTGAGGCTCAAAGGCAGTAAGTCCTTCAGCTGACTAGAACTAAACAGAATCGCAGAAGAACCTTTGTCAGTTCTGAACTGTTTGATCAACTTCTTACAACTCTATTTTGCCTTTTTTCTCATATCTTGGAACCTTTGTGGCCTTCTTTTCTTTTTTCTAGCCATTCTTACTAGCATATTCTCTCACATTTTTTACATGAAAATTGTTAGAAAATCGTCAGAAAGTTTTTGAATCTTTTTATTTGTGTTTTTCTGTCCAATTTCTTAATTATAATTGTTCCTAGCTTTCTTTTTACCTGATGAAGAGTCCCAACTGGCAGGTCTACATATTTCTTCTCTCTACTTAGTACTCTTGGCGTTGGTTCTATCCAGTTTCTTGGCATAAGCTTATAGAAAACACTAGGGGAAGATCGAGGAGGAATAGATAAGTTTTGCACTAGATAGATATAGTGTTCTCGTTTTTATAGACATTAAGGTAAGTGACGCACAGTAATTTGTATGTAATTTTATATTGATCAATAGTTGAGATTAAATATTTTGAGTTGTAACATCGGCATTTTGGATCATCAAAAGGGCATGTGGAAATGGGAGGTTTTCTTAGTGCTACAAAAAAAACTTAATGTCGAAATTCTATGAAAAAAAAAAGAAAATATAGTTTTATATTTATCTTAGAATATGAGCTTAAAGAAATTATTATTTCATAACGGGAAGTATAGAGACACATCAATCTTCATACATGGACCCGGAAAGAGAAGTTGAGCCAGGAAAAAGGAAGAAATGATAGGAGAAGGACGCAGGACATTTTTTTCCGCCTTTTGGGGCCTATGCTGGCTGTTTGAAGAAGAGTAAGAAAGAGAAAGCTTAACTGAAAGAGATACCTATATTTTTTTACCAGGTATTATTATATATATTTTGAAAATACTAAAGAGGCATTTGTTCCTCCAAATCCAAAGCTGTTAGATATTGCATTATTTACTACTTTCTGTTGAGAGACGTGAGGAATATAATTACAATTGAAACCATTATCGACATTTTGAAGATTCAACGTGGGCGGCATAACATTCTACATGTTTTATTTTAGATTAGACGTCCGGGTCGCATATATGTTTTCAGAAACATACCTCTTTGACTGCAAGAATTGAGAAAATTGCCTCAATGGCGCCAGCAGCTCCTAGAAGATGACCAGTAGCTCCCTTTGTGCTGCTGATAGTTATATCGCTCTCTTTTTGAACCCCATCGTCTCCTAGCATTAGTCGTGTTATAGCCGAATTTTCAGCAGCATCTCCGAGTGGAGTACCAGTAGCATGAGCATTAATGTAACTTACTTCTTTAGGTCGTAGAGAGGCATTTATTAAAGCCTTTTTCATAGCCAAGAAAGCCCCAGCACCATTCTCTCTTGGTGCTGTAACATGATATGCATCGCCACTACATCCATAGCCTTTGAATTCAGCATATATCTCAGCTCCACGGGCTTTAGCATGTTCTAACTCTTCTAGAATCAAAATACCTGCACCTTCTGCAATAACGAAGCCACTTCGATCTCTGTCAAATGGTCGGGACGATATTAAAGGTTGATCGTTATAATCTATCGTTAGTGACCGAGATCTCGCGAAGCCTGCGAGTGCAAGAGGATGAATACATGACTCCGACCCACCAGCAACCATGACATCTGCATCTCCAAAGGCAATGAAGCGAGAAGCATCCCCTATAGCATGGGCACCAGTCGTACATGCTGTACTAACTGCATGATTCGGGCCTTCAAATCCATATTTCATTGATATGTGTCCAGCGCCAAGATTGATAAGGAGCTGAGGAACAAAAAGGGGAGATACTTTTTTATAACCCTGTAAAGAATCTCTATGTCAGAATAGAAAGAATTTTGTTTCTTAATGAAACCTACTAATTTGTCGTACGTAATACTTGTTTTATAAAGTTCATCGAGATTACCGATTCCACTACCTAGACAAACGCCAGTCCGCTCTTTATCATCTTGCTTCGCAGGTCGCCAGCCACTATCTTGGAGAGCCATCTCTGTAGCGGCGATTGCATAATGGGCAAATCTAGCCATTCGCCGTTCTTCTCCTTTGCTCAGCCACTCTGAAGAATTCCATTTCCCATCCTTTTGATGACCTTCTGGTACGATTCCTGCAACAGTGCTTGGAAGCTCACTCCATTTATCTAGAGGTTCATGGTTCGCTAAACTAACGATACCGCATTTGCTATCTATTAGTTTTGACCAAGTCTGTCGTATACCGATACCAAGAGGTGTGACAGCGCCAATTCCAGTTATTACAACTCGTCGCATAGTTTTGCCATGCTAAATATATTAGCATAATACACCAAGGCATTGAGCGAATTATTGTGTTAAGCACCGTAAGGCTTTATATTTTTGAAATATCTATATGGTCTGTGCGGAGCAGGTAGTTTATTTCCCTGAGTGCAAATAATGATAGTAAGATAGTAAGTACCTCCCATACAACCAAATTCTATTAGGCAACTATTAAATTCTAAATTTTTTTTATATTTTATATATTTTTTATCAGGTATGTTAGTCAAATTTCTATATATGATTAGGCTTCTGCAGAGCTAATTGCGCCTGGAATTTTTCTGAAATAACGAAAACCAAATAAAAATGAATGAAACAAAACGCCTGCCGTTTTTGATGTTTGAATTTTTGATTCCTATATCAGTGTCCATATTCTCAATTACTAGAGCTTTGAATGGTCAGTAATCGACCCAAATGAGTTTCTGAACGACGAAAGGCCCTTTTGTGAGTTGGCATAACAACTAAAGCAACCACCACAGGGGTCTCCTAGAGCTTAATTGCAACAGATTCCTTCAGCATTATATTTGCTACTTAAGTTTAAAAATTTTTGAACAATTAAACCTTTCATTAGGGAAGTGTGATAATTAACGTATTTGCAATGTATATTACAATATTATTTTACTAAAAATTTAAATATGAATTGTATATGGGTATTTCAACTATGTATCCAATTTCTACCCGATTTTTGAATATATGGAGTACAAATGCTGCAGCGGAAAATAGAAACGGCTCGCGCCTATCTAAAAAAAAATTATAAAACAAGGTGTGACAACATCTCGTACTGTACATTAAGATGTCGATCATTCATAAAATGAAGATAGCAAATAAGAAGGTTTAAGATATTCTGGAAGTCTGCGGTGTGGCTATCCCTGTGCTAAGGAATCTTTAATAGGTATGACAAATCTTTTATCGATATCACCTACCCGACATAACCATAAATCCTCTGATTCGACAGTTGGAAAAATGGAAAATCTATTGTAACACACATAACAGATATTGAGGAAGAAAATTGTCAGTAAAGCAGAACCTAGGATTATATTCAGGACGATCCTGTCTAATTGCGGCAAGAAGACAGACATGCCACTATGAAGTGCGTTTATATCTTTTAAGCAAAGCACAGAAAACTCCAATTTACGTATTGTTAAGTCTTCTTCGTTGAATGTGTAACAATGACTTTAGAGAGGGTCAAAAAGAGTGGTGAGTTGATTATCGATAGATACAGATTATTGCCTAAACGACTGTTTCTTCAAGGAGAAAACGTCGATTGTTCTACTACTTCAATTTTATGTATTAATAATGATAGACAGTAAAAATAGGACAAATCGATTCGGAGTACATTTACTTCACATAGTTAGATGTGCTGACAATAACACTACGTTTGAAAATGGCTGTACATTTCTCTGTCGAGAGACTAAAGAAGACTACATACAAATTTGCTATTGATATCCTACGAATAGTCCTTGGGGAAACAATATCTATGAGCCTGGTGTGATTGTGAAGGACCAAGAGCCGGCTCTAATAAATGTCACCAACCGAATTGTAATCAACCCACAAGAAATTCTTTGTGTATAATATATCAAGATGGCTCTTGAGTCATATCTCGCAGAAGTACTAGATAGTAATTTGGCGAAAGTTTTTACCGACGATTTCATGTAATTTTGGGATGTTCCAACAAGAGTTAAGTTCTCAGAGTTTTAGAGCTATTGTAGTGCCAAATGAACAACTAAAAACCATATTGTTAGAAGGATTATTAAATATGTCAAAGATACTTGGCTAACTTATGCTGATAGGTTTCTAAATTATTTTATCATTAGACACTTCCATCTCGGCCATTTGGCCAGTGGCAAAGCCGAAAACAACAGCCACTATGCCAAAATGTTTATTGCCGAATGTAATAAAAACTTAATCACAGTAGTTAAAAGAATTCGGATTACTATTGGTCAGCAATATCGACGGTATCTCGACCTTCACCAAAAACAGGTCAGGGGTGCAGGAAAACCATCGTGATGTGAACACTTCGGTTTGTAGACACATGTTTAAGTTAGTGGCAACTCATTTTGCTTATCTCGAAAAGTACCATACAAATTTTCAAAAACTTGGTATTCCTATTCACGAGTTTAAATAGTATTCAACAATCTCGCTAGGTATCTCATGCTACCACATTCTAAAAGAGAGATTAGAATCATGGTAACGACTCAATTTGGTTGATTTCAATCGCCACTGACAATTAGCTTCATGTACCAGCATGATAGACCTATATTTAAATTATCATGATAATATTGAAGCTGTAGAGCAACAAGAATGTTCGTCTGAGAGCCAAAACTCTGGTGACGATATCCTATTCACACGTCAGAGAAGAAAGCGTGCGAATAAAATTGTAAATAAACGGGTAATGAAACACCCAAGGAGAATGGGACTTGCTGCAAATCTTGCGCTTTCAAATTCGGTTGCAAATGAAGTCATGAATTCCACTTAACGTTAACCATTGCGTCATCAAGATACCTTCACCATCAATTTCTAGGACGTCAATTTGAGCAATTCAACTCAATCAACAACCTCTAATCCATCCAGTGCGGATTCTGTCAGGGCACCATGTCTCTGCAGCAGGTTTCATCAACCAAGATATATCTATCGAACTTATGGTAGACGTAGAGTCAACTCAATGAATCATTAAGACATGCTCAATTAGGACATAGTATAAGTCTCAATTTTTGCTTGTATTCGCGGATGACTTTTGAGCTGCATCAGGTGGTAGATACAACATTTAAGTTTTCAATATTGATATTATTGTTGGGATATGCCAGAATCTAAAATCGTCGTCTTCTCATCTATCATATCAATCAACATGGGGTTATTAAATTTTTATTCATTTGGTGAAGCGATGATATAACTGAAAATCGGGGTTTTGAATGACTCGTCTACAAGTTCCTCAGAATAAATCTTGTACGGAGGTACAGCGGTGAAGTATTACAATAGCGCTAGTAAGGGTGCATCCTGGTTTCACTCACTAAACTTATTA
>MCFK01001604.1:0-10970 GCA_003610855.1 Erysiphe neolycopersici | reverse complement strand
TTTTCACCGAAAGGTTTCCTCCTATATACATTAGAAGTTGATAGATTCCTGCATGGGCCACTAAAGGCGCCAAATCGGGTTAAATGAAATCAAATCAAATCAAATAATAATAATAATAATATATGATTTTTTTTTTCAGGAACGAACTCTTTTGTGTACAGGTAGAGAGAGAGGACTGCATATATTGCGCGCAGATACTCTTGATCCAACTAATGACTTTAACAATAGAAGGAAAATGATTCGACGTTTTGCTTCTCCTGCCTGCCTCTTCAATCGAAGTCGGGAATTTATTTGTCTTTAAGAAAGGAAAAAAAAAAAAAGACTGATCTGAACTGATCCCCTAATTTTTTTTGGTTTCCTTATTGCAGCCTACTTTCCGATCCGGCCGGCGACTTAGTCTTTCACGATATGATAGCAGCGCGTTAGGTATATGAAGGATAACTTTTTCCTTACTTCCATTATATTTATTTATTTACTTTTTTTTTCAATATTTGTTTTTTTTTTTTGGTTATGTAAGTGGATGGAATGGATTGGTGGTGGTGTTTCAATGTTTTTTTTTGGGTGGGGGAGGGGAGGGGAGAAAGATCTTTTTATATACGTACATATCTACTGCACATCTCACATTTTTCGTGACTGATCAAGCTCATCCATCATCCATCACTTTTAACACTTTTCAATTATTATGATCCCGTTTTTTTGAAGAAAAAAAAAAATTCCCCATCTTTTCCATCTTACTATTTTATTTCCTGAACCAGACTATTGCTTCTTGTGTAGGTTTTTCAACTTTTTTAACTCTGTGAATAACATATATATACATATATATATATATATATATATATATATATATATAGTAAAACATATTATGAAATCCGACTGAATTTGAGTCCAACGAAGTGGTTGCCAAGTTGATCTACCCGATAACTTTTGTTATCTGTTATTCGGTACTCACAAATAGTAATATCCTAATATCGAATATCGAATTTCGGAGATAGTTGTTTAATACGTACCCGTAAATAGAGAGACTCATATGCACATTGAAAATAAAGAAATAAATAATAAAGACATTTCATTTAATTTATTCCCTTAATGCTTTCTAGTGATCAATTTTTTTCGCTAAGAATATTATACGATACGGGTTTGATGCGATAATGTTTCTTTAAATTTATATTAAATGATTGAAATTTTGGGCTTCAAAGTTAACGGAAATTTGGGAGTTTTTGAATACAAATTTCTAAGTAACTTTCTTACTATGAACATCTGCTTAGGAATTGGAATGTAGGCCCGAGACCCTTTTATAGCATTTACTACTTACTTGGCCAAGTTTATATGACTTTTTGCATGTAGAAAAACCAACATAGGAAAACATTGATAGATACTGAAACGAGAAGATATGTTGAATTTAATTAAACTTCTTTAATGTATACACCGTGAAACCAAAAAATATCACAAAAAAAAGTGCCAGAAATTCATTTTCACATTGACTAGTACAAGCTCGCTGAGCTTCTCCATTCACCCAACCGCCACGCCACCACTCCAGCTCAAAACTACAACATTTTGTAAAAATTTGAGAATAATCTATATCTCAGTTAATGAATTTTCATCCAAATTGCATCAATTCAAGCTTACCTATTATCAATTCGTGGAGTATTTCTCCCGGAAGGCTTTGGCAGCGTTCACCATGTTGGTCAATGCCGCCTTTGTTTCGGGCCACTTCCGAGTCTTTAGTCCACAGTCTGGATCAATCCATAATTGTTCCGGTCGCAGAAATTGTAACATCTCTTCAATGCGCTCTTTAATTTCTTGCTCACTTGGAACACGAGGAGAATGTATATCGTACACTCCCGGTCCAATATGGCGAGGATATGCCTCATCAACAAATACTTTCAGAAGTTTTGCATCAGATTTAGAATTTTCAATTGAAAGAACATCCGCATCAAGGGCTGCAATGGCATGGAAGAAGTCTTGAAACTCAGAGTAACAAAAATGTGAATGTATTTGGGTAGAATCTTGAACCCCAGAGACTGATAGACGAAAAGACTTAACAGCCCATTTCAGATAATCATCACGTTCTTTGCCTGCACGTAATGGTAGACCCTCTCGAAGTGCAGGCTCATCAACTTGGATAACGTAGACGCCAGCCGCTTCTAGATCAATGACTTCATCACGTAGAGCAAGGGCTAATTGTTCAGCTTGTGTTGACTGATGAACGTCATCACGGGTGAATGACCACCTGAGACATGTGATCGGCCCAGTCAACATACCTTTCATGGGCTTTTTTGAAATAGAAACTGCATACTTTGATTCCTTTACGGTCATTGGTGCAGGACGAGAAATATCTCCTACAATTATAGGTGGACGCACACAGCGAGATCCATATGATTGTACCCATCCGTGTGTGGTAAATGCGTAACCTTCTAAACGTTCCCCAAAGTACTGTACCATATCATTTCTCTCAGGTTCACCGTGAACAAAAACATCAAGATCTAGTTCTTCTTGAATCTTAACAGTTTCTGCAATCTCTTTTTCAATAAATTTTTCATATTGCTCAGGCGTTATTTCACCTCGGGTAAATTTGTTACGTTGTATGCGAATTTCGCTAGTTTGTGGAAATGAACCTATGGTAGTAGTTGGAAATAACGGTAACTTAAGAGACATTTGTTGAGCTGCAATGCGAGTTGGGAATTCGGATTTTCTGTTGTACATATCAGGTGTTACTTTTGATTGTCGTTCTTTTACATGTGGGTTGTTAGTGCGGCGAGACGTGGCACGAGATTGAATTGATTTCGCATTAGCCTCAAGTTTCTCTCTCACAGAATCTGGCCCGTCGGTTACAGCATTCGCGATAACCACAACTTCAGATGCTTTTTCAGTTGCAAAAGAAAACCAGTCAGCAATCTCAGGATCTAATTTCTTTTCACTAGCAAGGGAGTGGGGTGTATGAAGAAGAGAGCTTGAAGTCGCAACGATCACACGGTCTTTTCCTAATTTCTGAATTGCTGCTTCAACAATTTCGATAGCTTTCTGAAAGTTAGTCTTCCAAATATTGCGACCATCAACAACACCTGTTGAGAGTATCGTTTTTGGTCCTATAACAGATATTACAGAATCGAGTTGTTCAGGGTTTCTAACCAAATCTATGTGAAGACCATACAAATTCTGGGGTAATGCATCGAGGTTATGCACAATATCTCCAAAGTAAGTGGCTAAAACAAGATTCGGAATTTGGTCACCAAGACCAAAGAACTTTTCATAGATAGGTTTGAATGAGGACTTGACATTTGCGGGAAGATCTTGTACAAGAATTGGCTCATCTATCTGAACAGTTTGCGCTCCAGCGTCCTTAAGTTTTGAAAGGAGATCTTGATAAATAGGAAATATTTTATCAATTAGATCGATAGGTATAACTGATTGATCTCGATCGGCCTTCCCAAGATGGAGGAACGAAATAGGACCTACAATTACAGGACGTGTTACAATACCAGCAGCCTTGGCTTCATTAAATTCCACAACAGCTTTTGGATTTGGATGTAATTTGAACTCTTGGTTGTCCTGGAAAGTGGGCTTCACATAGTGGTAATTAGAGTCGAACCATTTAACCATCTCAAGACTAGGAACGTCAATACCATCCTTCTGATGGCCACGACCCATTGCAAAATATTCGTCGACTCTATTTAATCCATGATTTGTGTATTTAGGAGGTGTAGCCTAGTTTATATTAGCTAGATATTCATCGAAAAATACTTTTTTTTTTCACTGCATACACCGAAGTCCTGTATCTGATGGAGTACTTGATCGTAAAGGGCGAAATCGTTGCTAGGTATGATATCAACGCCAGCATCTTTCTGAATCTTCCAATGAACTAAGCGGAGCCTTTTGGCTTCTGCAAGTAAATCATCCTGTGAAATTTTTCCTGCCCAGTATGCTTCCGTAGCCTTTTTCAAGTCTCGGTTGACTCCCATTCGAGGGAAGCCAAGAATAGACCTAGAAGTATTGGAATTAGTATTAGTGTTTCCAACAACATATATCTCGATAGCAAGGTCCACTTACGACTGAACCATTCTGGTAACGGTTTTTGGAATTTTAAATGGGATGGTAATTTTCAGGAAGTATGACCGTGAGTGTAACCTCTAATATGAATTATATTCGTTAGTCACAAGATATTTGGGGTAAATAGTCGTATCTAGCAAACGGTCGAAAAGTGGCAAGTTAGTCACATTATATATGAGGAAAAAAAAATGTACCAGGATACTGGACGCAAAGACAGGGCCCACCGTTTGTTGGGGCGAGAATTGTATTGTATATAGCACATAGCACACATGAACCTAATCTAGTTTAGTAGACCTATTGTTTCCCCTCTATCCGTTCTCTTACGTCGAGTGGACAAGAATGAGGAGGGGTTCGGAGCCACTTACTGCAAAGTGAGGGATGAGTGCGGGGGGGCTTTCTGTAGAAGAAGAGAAGAAGGCTAGGCTGTATGTAGCTAGCTAGCTGTCTGTGGCTGTGGCTGTGGCTGTGGCTGTGGCTGTGGCTGGCCTTTTTTTTTTGGCTGCTGCTGCTCTGCTGTTGCTGCTCCAGAGAAAGAAAAAGTAGCTCTCACTTTCTCTCTCTCTATGTATAGTCACGTGTTTCGTCTAGCGATGATGTCAGAGGGAACGATTACTATTTTTGTTGAAGTATGTAAAAAATAAACAATAAATTTTTCTTTCTGCAGCTGGCCCGGTTGATTTCGCTACGTTACTACGTCATAAATAAAAATAGTGCTTGATATTCTTTTTTGGGATTTCTCTTTTCTCTCCTCTCGCCCTGCTATGATTCAAACGTGCAATCTATCTAGGATGTTGTTGCTAAATTGAATGCAGTTAGTTGACAACAATCCCCCGAGAGAGAGATTTTTTTTTTTCCTTTTTTCTTAGCAACCCACTCCACCCACTATCTGAACTCCACCGTTACCGTTTTCCACTAACCTAAGAAGAAGATGCGGGATATGGGTCACAGGGGAGGGAAGATGTCGTGATTTTTGGAAGCTAGTTATAATAAATAGCTCATGCACAGGGAGGGAGGGATCTAACTTTCAGTTGGTTTATAATCAATTTGATTGGCTCATTACGCGAGCGTTTGGAACTTTATACTTTTAGAAACTGCCATTCATTCTTCGCCGCCGCCGCCGTCGCCAGCCTTACTTTGGCTTGCTCTAGCCCTAGCTAGCCCTTGTCCAATTTGGATTATGTCAGCATTTTTGATATGTGACTTGACTGCCTAATTTAGTTAGTTACCTTTTGAGCCCTGAAGCAATCAATGATTGAAATGAATGAATTAATGATTGCTATGATCAACAATAACCACATCAACAACAACAACAACAAGAGATAAGTTGGTGCCAGTATTGGTTGAGATGAATAACCTCTTGTTGTGGCTAATTCCCACGTTAAAAGGGGATTGATTAATTAAGTGTTACTACAATCTAGCCATCTGCTGTACAAGAAGACATCCGCTGATTGCTTGAAAGAAAGAAAGCTCTGTCTGCATTTGCCGCTTCTTGGTGACTATGAATGATAGATAACAGGACGATTAGTCGGCCGCTTCAGCAAATCCCCATCCATCGCTATTTACTGTCTAAGCTATACATATTCCAATCAACCTTAATACTTTTTTCAAAATTAACACAATGAGCCTAGCTAGATATTATATACTTTTTCAACACATTCATTCACTGGATTCTGGATTTTGCGCTGTTATATGCACCAATCAGTCAGTGAGTGAGTGAGTGGATGGATTCTATATTCTATAAGGTCATGTACAATTAAGTTTGATAAAAATTTTGAATGCCACTCACTGCTGCTCACTGTTTCTACGCTTGTTGTATCATTACTGTGTCCGTCTGCTCCTCAACAGCCTTTTTCTGGATCGCAGTAATAAATAATACTACCCGTGCCAAATTCCACTTTGATGTCTCGCTTTGAATTTTGAAAGGACGGACTCTACCGGCCACCTGAGTAACTTATTATAGGATACCCACTCTAACTGTCATTGCGTTGATAACCACAAAGTGACCAACACTGGATAATTATAAGAAAACGTTTGAATTAGCTATCAGCGATCTTAATTATGGAACTTTAAAAGACCAATAAACTTTTAAACTTAAAGACCTAAATTTATAAATAAATAAAGCACTTCATTGAGCAGCTTTACAATATATCAAGGGAGCAAGGGGGATGTTGGAATAACCATGTTTATGAAGTGATTATAAGGTATTTAGACTTTTGTAGTATCCCTGTACAAATGACGTCATGGTCATTCCATCTTATATATATAGCAACTAGACCTGAAGATAGAAGAGTGAATTAATACGGTGCTTCGTTGATTAACTTTTCTAATCTTCTGTCCATATCTTACGTACGACAGATTTCAATGGTGCAATTCAAATGTTACATAATCAGTATGAAACAGAACAGCGCCAACAAAAAGATTTTTCAGAGTCACTTTAACTGGCACTTTAAACCAAAACAGTGATAAATCACTGGACTAATGCTTTGAGTTAATGTTCGGTAATCTTCGAAATTTACAACTTCGTTAAGACCCTATTTATCAAACTCAAAAAGCTCTACGGGACAAAATCATAAACGCTTGTAGAAGTATTCCAGAATGTTGTCTCGCTTGCTATAGTCCTGCTCTAACACTTGAAGGTGTTTGTGACCAATTACGGTCATCTATTGTAACCGCAATTGAACTCTCTGGAAAACCATTTATAAATCAAAATATCCAAACCTCTAGTCATTTTTTTACCGATCGACGTTACCATGGAGTTAAAAATAATCGTGGATCATTTAAATATTCAAATCAGCAAGAAAAATCTAAAAAGTGTTTTGTTTGTAAGCAGATTGGCTGTTGGTATTCAAAACACTCTAAAAATGAAAGAGAAATGGCTTGTGAAAATTTTCGTAAAAGAATACAACAGCGTGGACGTAAACCTGATGATACTATGATCAACCAATATGTTTTTGATTATGAAGGGGAAGAAGACGAAGACGATATAAAGTGTTTTGAAGAATTAATTGTTCAGCTAAAATTAGAAGATGATGACGAAATCCCTGAAACTAGCCAATATCTGACCTCGTTTGGGGAAATAGATAGATTTAAAGCTATGACACAATTGAATGACCAATCTACTCAACACACATTAACAGCACAATTAAATGCAACATATCTACTTAAAAACCACTATAACTCAAATATTTTTCAGGGTATAATGATAGATACTGGCACTGCTCAATGGTCCACAGCAGGACAACCTCAGCCCCTAGCTTTGCAGAAAATACACAATGTCAAGTTCAATCAATCAACTTCTGGACAAGTCAAAATACATTTTAGCATAGGCATCACAGAGTCAATAGGTACAGTATCTTTAGAAACTTTAATTGGAGTCATTACATTTCATATTGTACCGACTACCACACCTTTCCTACTTTGCCATCGTGATACGGATTTATTCAAGGTAAAATTTGATAATCTTCAAAATGTATTAAGCCAGGATGATCGTGAAATTCCAGTCGTTAGAAAATATGGACATCCATTTTTGCTACTTGATGACATAACATCAAGCTTAGTTTTTAGTTTTTCTACTGAATGACACCTATCAGAAAAAGAACTTCGACAACTTCATCGTCATTTTGGGCATCCGTCTGCTCGTAGACTAGCAAAAGTTCTTCAACGCTCAGGACATAACCCAGACCCAAAGACAATTAAACATCTCTCAAAATACTGCCACTTCTGCCAAATCTACGGTAAATCACTAGGAAGGTTTAAGTTTACAATCAAAAACGACTGTGAATTTTATCATTCAATTTTTCTCGACGTAATGTATATCGAAAACCAGCCTGTTCTCCATGTTGTCGATGAAGCAACACGGTTTGGAGCGGCTAGATGGCTTAGAAATGTTTCTGCTCAGCATACATGGGACATGCTCAGAAACTGCTGGATAGACGTCTACGTAGGACCCCCAGATATGATCACTCATGATGCTGGAAGTAAATTTGCCTCAAAGGAATTTAGGCAAAACGCTAGAAATATGGCGATAAATATAAATGAAGTACCAGTAGAAGCCCACCGATCTGTAGGACTCGTTAAAAGATATCACGCACCACTACGAAGAGCATATAATATAATATCCAGTGAAATTAAAGATAAGGTCTCCGATAAACATGTTCCATTACAGTTAGCAGTCAAAGCTGTAAATCATACAGCTGGGCCAAATGGGCTCGTACCTACACTTTTTGTTTTCGGCGCTTATCCCCGCATCATGGAAAGTGATCCTCCCTCACCTGGTATAATTGAGCGTGCAAAAGCAGTAAAAGAAGCCATGAAAGAAGTCCAAACTTATTATGCCACACGACAAGTCAGTGACGCATTGCGAATGAAAAATGGGCCACCCACTGAAAAATTACATTCTTTAAGTTTAAATGCGGAAGTATTAGTATGGCGCGAGAAACATGGCTGGAAAGGACCAATTAAAATGTTATCAATTGATGGCGCTAAATTAAAAGAAGCCAGCAATGCAGCAGTAGAATGGGGCGAAAGTAACTTCCTGGCTTTCGACGTTGGGAAATATGAGGCGATTTTGTCGAATAAAATCCTAAAGAGAAGACAGAAATCACGCCCACAAATGGCAACGGCAGTTATCAACCTACGCAACCTCGAGATACGATTTAATAAGGACGCTACGCGACGGCTTGGTATCTGGATTCTCTCAGCGCTTAGCTAAGGAGAGCATAAAAATGTCCACTCACAGAAGGCAAAGATAGCTGAGGCTCGTCTACGGTCATTAGTAGAGAAACAGGAACTCGCACCAGAATTAGTTCGCAAGGTTCAATTTTCAGTAGTGCAGAACTATGATAGGAGGACCAAGAATTATGGAGCTCTGATATTCAGTTACTGATAAATAGGTAAGCGAGATCTATGACTGGAATGATGAAATCAGCACCTACCGGAGTTGTGGTACGAGAAGCATGGCTGCAGTCAACGGTAGTGCTTCTCAACAATCAGCAGAGTTGATATACGCAACGCTTGCTAAGACTACCTGAAAACAGCCCAGTATATCAGATTCTTCCAGTATCACTCACAGACGGAGATAGGGAGTCACAGCCTGGAGAACAGGCGGAGAATGATCGAGATGAAGTCAATTATTGAAAACCAAACATGGACACTAACCTCAGCTCCAAACAACGCGAAGATAATTCAAGGAAGATGGGTATTTCGTACAAAAACAGATGCTAATGGAAATATTGCAAAATATAAATCACGATGGGTTGTACGAGGATTTCAGCAAGAAGATGGAATCAACTATACGGATACATTTGCATCTGTAGTCAAACCTATATCATATAAAATCTTATTTACTATTTGCTAAATAGAGCAGATGGATGTCAAGACGGCTTTTCTCAACAGCCCTATTCAGGATGACGTGTATGTGGAACAGCCACATGGCTTTTAAGTGGATACTTCGAAAGACGAGGAACAACTTCATCAACTATTACAATCTCCAATCTTCACAACACACAACACACAGAATACAATTACTTATATTTATATTCTCAATTCTTTTGGAAATAAATTACACAATCAATTTTTGTTCACTATCTTCTCATCTTATAAAATATAAATTAACAACTATCGGTGATTATAATTTTATAACCTTTAATACGAGAATGGATGCAAGACCAATAATGAATTCAGGACAAAGACTTGGAAACTGGTTAGTTACTGGAACAAATCTTAATACATCACTGGGGATCGAGTCAACAGCCATAATACCGTGTGTTGGTTTTCCAGGAAAAATCGACATCCCTGGTAATAAAGACATGGCAATCCATGAAGCACGTCAATAAAAATAGTTAAGATCGGAGCTATCTTTTTGGTCAGATGGTTCTAAGCTTAAACATGGCAAGGTTGGAGCAGCAATAGTTTGGGAGATGGCACCAGATCAGTGGCATATACGTAAAGTCGGGCTTGGCAATAATAAAGAGGTATTTGATGCCGAACTATATGCACTAGATCTAGCCCTCAGTGAAGCTCTGCAGAGAGATAACATGCGAGCTCGAGCAGGATCATCATCCACTAATAGATTGCCAATGGATGTTTATCATGTGCAAATCTGGCTTGACTCAAAGGCAGCAATATCAAGAGTACAAAATCCGAAGCCTGGAGTCGGCCAAAAGTTCGCCCGTAGGATCAACAATCATACACGGGAGTTACAGAAACATCAGATTGATGTGCACATCCACTGGATACCAGGGCACCTGGAAATCGAAGGAAACAAACGTGCAGACAAAGTTACGAAGGAAGCGGCGCTAGGCTCTCGAAAATGCCCGGAAAATTTTATATCAATATCGCAAATAGCCCGGACGATATTAGATAGATAGAGAGTTGAGGGTCGCCAGTGGTTCATGAGGAGAACCGGCGACGAAATCCAATCTCTAGAAGTACCTAAAAAACGAACCTACATACGAAAATTTGATTCCTGACCTTTCGCGCGATGAAAACTATTGCAAGTCAATTTTTCCAATTTAAATCATAGCATGCGATAACGGGAGCGTACCTCGCTTGTATCTCGAAACAAATTGACGACCTTTACGAATGGTAAGGAAAGCGTAATAGTCAGACAGTCCAACATTTAGGGATAGAGTGTCGGAGATAGAGAAAGGAGAGAAAACAAATATGGAAAAGTATACTAGAATAAAGTGGAGTAGCGAGTAACGAAGAAGGCATAGCAAATCTATTGGCTGATAATGTTGTGATTGGTCCGGATCCTACTTTGAGATAGGGTCAGGTGAGCAACTTATGCAAGTTACAATTAGATGGAATGCTATCCGATATATGTAGATAGTTATGCAGTCATCTATGCAGTCATCTATGCACGCCATGAATGGTCGGAATACTACCTACGACGCAGTTTAGTTTAGCCTGATGCTATGCCA
>MCFK01001601.1:0-12760 GCA_003610855.1 Erysiphe neolycopersici | reverse complement strand
TAGTACCTTGCAGTTTGACATATTTCTTATCATTTCATACGAGATACTATTTAAGAAAATAAAATCAAACTACTACACGAAGGCACCAGGGATCAAAAAGCTGACGGATTCACAAAAGGCCTCGAAACAATAAAACATAAGAGCTTCCTACTTGCACTGAAATTAATGGAGTAGAATGCTCTTACGGGGAGCTATGAGAATGTATATAAGAAAGTGAATTTCGATCCAAAAGTTAAATATTTGGATATATAAAGGGCATGTTAATTTTAATCATCAACACAAAGAAAAACAACTTACTTATACAATCAAACAACAAACTCAACACCAATATTATAACTACCTTACAAATTCATTAACTTTTATCTTCAAAAACAATAGCGTAGGATTTACTTGGAGAGGGAATGGTTTTTAAAAGATAATCAGGATTAGTGGTAGGTAATTAATTTGTAATTAAGTGTCTCGGTCAGATTTTACTATAATATTTTATGGCTTTTAGCCAGCCAACAAATTTCTTAGCTCCTTTTGGAGTACCGAAAAAGAATTGGGCTGTATCTGTTACATACCTGGGAACTCTAGGTAGTCGCTGCGAGGGTATCCTACCTACTAGTGCGTGTTTCGGGGACTTCAGTGCTCCACAGCTACAGTTAAATAGAGCTCGCTCATGATTGAACCGTTCATGGTACGTGGCAAAGTCACCATATTCGGAGCGTGCAGCATATACGTGTCCCACTAGAGTGCGAGGAAGTAAAAGCTCTTGAGGACAACGCTCAAACGTATTGATTTGTAAGTCTTTCTTTGTAAGATTGTGGGGCGTTCTGTGTCCAGCATCCGGTAATCTCCTTAACTGTTATCTCCTTTATACGAGTTCTAGCGGATGCAAAGCTTAATAGGATTGTAGAAGGTTCTAAATAGTTAATGTCTAGGGCATCTTTTGCGGCCTTATCTGCTTGAAGGTTTCCTTGAATACCACTGTGTCCGGGAATCCAGTAAACCCTAACCTCACCTGATCTTCTATGGGATAGATGGAGGCGATTTGGCCATTTAGATGTCTGCTCGATAAATTGAATGAAAGTTGCTTGGGAAGAGCAGCTCCCCGAGTAGCAGGTGTTGTAACGACTAGCTATGGAAAGATATCATGGTCTGTGCTTTCTTAGTCATGTGATTCTACTTAACGTTGGCTGGCCAACGCATTTGTTAAATTTATCTATTTAGATAATCGTCATTTTGAGCCTTCAAAGTTAATTGACCATTCGCCAATTCTTTTTATCCCGCTTTGTAACAGGTGTGATTAAATCTCATTCAAATTTTTCGCATAACTCGATAGTTTGAATGTGTTTTTCGCCAAATGCGTAATACATCTCAAGTTTTTGTGCAGAATCAGAAATTTCTAATAGATCTCTATACAGATCAATTGACGTATCAAAGATGATCAATTAATTATCAATTCTAAAATCTCTGCTTCTGAATAACTATTTTTAAGTAAGGTGTGTCAAAATTGTAGAACAGGCTCGTGGTGCAGGGGTCTCAGGTATATATTTTAATTAGTTTTGAATTCTGAAAGAAAAATATGTACCATTTTAATCGCAAGAATAATTTATTCACTGGCGATACTGGTGTTTCTGGCGGTAAAAATAACTTGACCTTCGAAGTAGAGAAAAAAAGGTAAAATGTGAAGTCACGATCAATTCCCTAATAGCTAGCACCCCAAAGAGCTTCTGCATAGGTCACTAGAAACGTCAACCGGATTTGTGGAGCTGTGTGGAAAAGTATATATATCCTTTGTCCAAAAGTAAGGAAACTACAAGAGGATTGAAGGGGCTACTCTTCAAGTCACGTGATACACACTTTCTCGAAATCCTGTTAAGGCGGTGGATAAATACGGTTCGGACTTAGATGCCGATCAACTTTTATCTTATCTTAGCGTGATTACAATGCGATTTTATTTGTTTACTCTCTAATATAAACAGAGTGATAATTCTACAGCAGAACCCTTTGATTCTACGGTACCTTCCTATTTAATTTACTACATTCAACATTTGAGATCTTATTTTTTATTATCAGATAATTGTAATCTTTACTTTACACATTAAATATAAATCAGTGACAAACCTCATTCCTAATATATTCATGCTCATACAGATCGTTGCTACTTTGCGGCCCATACTGCATCTTCGTCGGAACTGAGTTAAATTTGGAGATTTTTTTAGCACTCATGGAAGAAAATATCGCTCGTTTGCCAAGAAAGGTGCGGCGAACCTTTGTTGAACCAGATGAAGAAAATGAACTACCCATGAAAGAGAAAGGAGCGAATGATGATGATCTTGATGATAATTCTACACCATTCCCTCTTAAAAGTCACTCTAAGGCTCTATCATCCCGTCGAAAAAGTACAAAGCCTACCGCACAACCATTAAGTAATAAAGCTCGCAAGAGAAATAGCACATGTACAGAAAGCATGAAGACCGATGAACTATTCGATTCCGAGCAGGATATGAATTCACGAATTTCGACACCAAGCAAGAGAAATTTACCCATCAGAAGGAAAAACGAAATGACTCAGAATACTAAGGGTCATCTAAACCCGGAACCAGACCCTTTCCCCTTAACGCCAAAGTCATCTCTCTCACCTGAATCAACTAAGCAAAAAACATCAGCACATTCAAATATTTCTGAGTCCCATAACAGTCATCCCATAGCTGTAGAATGTCCAGAATATACAATTGGACCAGTTAATTCCCAAGAAGCCATACTGGAAATGCCTATGGATATAGCCTTAAAATCAAGATCTTTACCTTTGCCTATCATAAAAGATACTAGTCCTAAATCTCGTATAGTCATAACCTATCTAATCCTTACAAATTTTAAAAGTTACGCAGGACGACAAGAAGTTGGCCCATTCCATACATCGTTTACCTCCGTTGTTGGTCCAAATGGCTCCGGAAAATCAAATGTTATAGATTCTCTTCTCTTTGTATTTGGGTTTAGAGCAAGCAAGATGAGGCAGGGAAAGATCTCTGCTCTAATACATAATTCTGCAGCATTTCCTAATTTAGAATTTTGTGAAGTTGCAGTTCATTTTCAAGAAGTAATGGATCAGGTAAGAAAAAAAACCTCAGAATTTTACATTTATTAATAGATTTATAGCCCAATAGTTCACCTCTAATTATACCAAACTCAGATCTCGTTATATCTAGACGTGCTTTCAAGAATAACTCGAGTAAATATTATTTGAATGGAAACGAATCAAATTTCACCACCGTCACAACCCTGTTACGGGGTCGTGGAATTGATCTTGACCACAAAAGATTTCTTATCTTACAGGGGGAGGTTGAGTCTATTGCACAAATGAAGCCAAAAGCTGCTAATGAGCACGATGATGGTCTTCTGGAGTATTTAGAGGACATTATCGGAACATCCAAATACAAGACGCCAATCGAAGAATCGGCGACACAAGTTGAAACTCTAAACGAAGTATGTCTGGAAAAAAGTGGTCGAGTCCAGCATGTAGAAAAAGAAAAAAACAACTTGGAGGATAAGAAAAATAAAGCACTAGCTTATATCCGAGATGAAAACGAGCTAATATCCAAACAGTCAGCACTTTACCAGATTTATGTCGATGAATGTCGTAATAATTTGAACATAACAGAAGAGGCTATTGCCCAAATTCAGGAACAACTTGATACAGAGCTTGAGAAGCATCAGGGTAAAGAAGATGAGATTAAAAAATTCAATGAGCTTTATGAAAATGGCCAAAAAGAATATGAGGTGGTGGAGAAGGAGGCACAATTAATTGTAAAAGAGATGGCCCGGTCTGACCGAGAACATATTAAATTTGAGGAGAAGAAAAAATTCTTGGTTGATAAGCAGAAAAAAACAGAAAAAAATATCATTGACTTTAGATCAGCAGCGAAAGAAGCCGAAGAAACAATAGAAAGATGTAATGTAGAGATTGAGAGGTCGTTCCAGAAAATTTCTGAAATGGAAGATCAGATGAAAATCGAAAAAGATGAACTAGATTCGGTCCGAGAAAGCCTAAAAGGCAAAACTCAGATTTATTCAGATCAAATAGTTGAAAAACAAAAATCCTTGGAACCTTGGAATGAGAAAATCAGTCAAAATAAATCAGCTATCGCTGTTGCAGAGAGTGAACTTGCAATAATCCATGAAAAAGCAAACACTAATGTTATTGCACTTGAAGAATGTCAAGACAAAATTTCAAGAATTAAAAAAGATCGTGAAGCAAAAACAGCTGAACTGGAAAATTGTAAAGCTCAACGTGCCAAATTAGGGTTGGATGCAAATAGAGTCCAATCAGAATTGGACCAGTTGGCCTCGAAAGGACCCGAACTTCGAACTAACCTTTCGGGTGCTCGTCAGAAAGCAGACGAAGCACGTGCTAGTCTTAGCAACACTCAGACGCAAGGAAATGTCTTAACAGGTTTGATGCGACTTAAAGAATCCGGTCGTATTGATGGATTTAATGGTCGTCTTGGAAACTTGGGAACTATCAACCAAAAGTATGATATTGCTATATCTACTGCATGTAGCGCGCTGAATAATTTTGTTACGGATACAGTTGAGGGTGCTCAACAATGTATCGAGTATTTGAGAAAAACAAACCTTGGGAGAGGAAACTTCATGTGTCTTGATAAGATTGGGGCTCGTGATATGAGTCCTATTGAGACACCAGAGAATGTTCCACGTCTATTTGATCTCATCAAAGCCAAAGACGAAAAGTTCCGACCTGTGTTTTATCACTCTCTTCAAAATACTTTAGTTGCCCAAGACCTCGAACAGGCAAATAGAATTGCATTTGGTGTGAGACGATGGCGTGTGGTTACATTGGATGGCCAATTAATCGATAAGTCTGGTACAATGTCTGGGGGAGGAAATACCGTGAAGAAAGGTTTAATGTGCTCTAATCTTACGATGGGTACCACCAAGGAACAAGTTACCAAGTATGAGGTAGAAAGAGACTCTCTTGAACAAGATTTTCAGAAGTTTCAAGATCGTCAAAAAGAGCTCGAGATAGCTCTTCGGGATCTAAGTAAACAAATACCTCACTTGGATACGAAAATTCAAAAGATTGTTCTAGAGTTAGAAAGCTCTGCTAAGTATTTATCAGACGCTCAACGGCGCTTTAAGGAGCTCAGCAAAGAACATCAACCTTCTGGATTAGATGATGCTCGAGTTGCATGTCTTCAAAAGACAATAACTAAGCTCAAAAATGAAATTGAGAAACTACGGGGAGAAACTGTTAGTATTGAGACTGAAATCAAGTTATTGCAAAATAAGATTTTGGAAGTAGGAGGAGAAAAGCTCAGGGCGCAGAAGGCTAAGCTCGACGTGTTGAAAGAAAATATCAACACCCATAGTGAAACGATATCAGTAGCTGAAGTAAGCCAAGCAAAGTCCAAAAAGCAAAAGATCAAATTTGAAAAGAGTCATACAAAAGCAGTCAAAGATTTTGAATCAGCGACCGCCGAACTCCAAAATTTAGAGACAGAAATTCAGAACCAGAATGAGAGCGCTCAGAACTACCAGGAAAGAGTTGATGAAGCTCAAGCAAAACTTAAAGTAAAGAAAAAAGAATTAAAGGCTTTGAAAGTAGATTTAGATGAGAAAACTTCAGTCTTAAATGAGATACGAGCAATTGAAATTGAGATGCGGAATAGACTTGAGGAAAATCAAAAGGTTTTAACTGATAACCGAAATCGATTAAGATATTGGACTGAAAAGTTGGAAAAGTTAACACTTCAAAATATCGATGACCTCAGAGAAGCAGCAGAAGAATCCTCTCAGACCCTACCTGAGTATACAAAAGATGAATTAGCTGACATGTGCAAAGATACATTGAAAAGTGAAATAGCAACGCTCGAAGAAAAAACACAAAATGCCAGTGTTGATCTCAGTGTTTTAACAGAGTATCGTAGACGAGTCGAAGAGTATGCTATGCGAAATTCTGATTTACAAAATGCTATTACTCAGCGCGATGCCGCCAAGAAACGTTGTGACGACCTGCGCAATCTTCGACTACAAGGATTTATGGAAGGATTTACCACTATATCCTTACGATTAAAGGAGATGTATCAAATGATTACAATGGGTGGAAATGCAGAATTAGAACTTGTCGATTCGCTTGATCCATTTTCCGAAGGGATCCTATTTAGTGTTATGCCACCTAAAAAGTCGTGGAAAAATATTTCCAATTTGTCGGGTGGAGAGAAGACGCTAAGTAGCTTAGCATTGGTTTTTGCACTTCATCATTATAAACCGACACCTCTTTATGTTATGGATGAAATTGATGCTGCTCTTGATTTTAGAAATGTAAGGCACTTCCCTTTTCCTCTCTCCTATTGTCCCAAAAAAAGCACGAAGTATATTTTTATAATTTTCCAGACTGACGACCTTCATTTTTTTTTAAAAAAAAAATAGGTTTCAATTGTTGCAAATTACATCAAAGAACGTACGAAGAATGCCCAATTTTTAGTGATATCTCTTCGTAACAACATGTTCGAATTGGCAACTCGATTAGTCGGAGTTTATAAGGTTAACCATATGACGAAAAGTGTTGCTATTGAGAATAGAGATTACATTAACAACTAAAATCTTATATC
This sequence comes from Erysiphe neolycopersici, assembly GCA_003610855.1. Taxonomy (NCBI): domain Eukaryota; kingdom Fungi; phylum Ascomycota; class Leotiomycetes; order Helotiales; family Erysiphaceae; genus Erysiphe; species Erysiphe neolycopersici. Next base: position 6,143 of record MCFK01001601.1, on the reverse strand, counting down.
TTTGTCTCTTTGCCAGTTAAGTATTACGAAACATCTACCTACCATGATTTGAATTATGGCTCAATCTTCAATTTTTTTTTCAACTCGCGTTTTTAAATTGTCTTTTATGGGGAGCCAAAGGAGTAGCGGGGTGAAAGTCGAATTTATATGTGAAAATGAAAATGAAAATATTAAACTTTTACCCTTTTTCTAAGTGAAAGTATGAATGAATGATGAAAAAAAGGGGGAAGGTACAAGAGGCGCCTATTGAAATATATGTAGGATGGTAATTTTCGACATATTGGGATCTTTTATTAGTGTATCACATAGAAAATAAACAAATAATACTGGAAAGAGTTCGAAGTGGATATAAGAGTGTTTTTTTTTTTCGATTTCCTTTCATCCAATTTGATGTTTTCCGGCAAAACTCATACATCTTTTTTATTATTTTTTTGAGAAGAAATAAAATGTTGAAAGTTGAATGATTTATGTTATAAAACTTCTATATTATCATATTACTATGCTATAGTGGCATTTAAAGTAATACAAAAAGCCTTTTGATTCTTCTTACAAGTTGCAAAAGATAAAAGACAATTGTAAAACATATCACACCTTTTCAATATTTCATGAATTTTGCTACCTCTACAAAGCCCGCTCAGTAAACACCACTCACCACTTCTCTCTCCTTAACACAACGCCGCACCAACCCCTTATATCACAATCTCAAGTAAACAAAACACGGCTAGCAGCACAGAAACTAAATTTCATTGGATCAACTCTTCACTAGTAGACTCTTTCCTGTCATTTCCTTTGGTTGTTCAAGGCCCATAGCTGCTAAGATCGTGGGTGCAACATCACCTAGTACACCTTGGGACTTCTGAAGGCTCCAGTTTTTAGGGGCGTTTGCCATGATAAAAGGTACTTTATTAGTCGTATGAGAAGTTTTGGGCTTTCCATCTGAGAATTTCATTTCTTCCGCATTGCTTCAAAAATGTTAGCAATCATCGTTCCGGAAATATTCATAAACTTACCCATGATCAGAGGTGATAAATAGAATATAGTCCTCTTTTATACATGTTTCATAAATCTCACCGATTGCCTTATCAGTAGCGGCAACAGCTATAATAGCAGCTTCATAGACTCCAGTATGTCCAACCATATCAGGAGGTGCGAAATTGTTCATGACGAATTCAAATTTTCCTTCTTTGATACGCTTGCAAGTTTGCTTGGCAACACCAGCAGCACTCATTTCTGGTGCTTTATCATAAGTTGGAACAGACTTGTTAGAAGGAACCAGATCTTGTGACTCGTCTCTTGTCTCCAAAGGGAATATTTTTTCAACACCACCGTTAAAGAAAAAAGTCACGTGTGCATACTTTTCTGTTTCAGCTACATGAACCTGATTGACACCTTGACTACCCAAGGTCTCGGCGAGAACATTACCCATATGTTGTGGTTTGAAAGCAATTAAGTATGGATAGTCTGCCTTATATTGGGTCATAGTCGTGACAGTAATATTTTTTGGGTATGGAAAATCCTCCAGTGGAGATCTATCGTGACCTCCTAATAATTGAGTAATCTCGCGAACACGATCTGACCTATAGTTGAAGAAAAAGACTTCATCGCCATCTGAAAATGTTAGTTTAAATTAACTGTACTTGAGTTTTATATAAAGTGTTATTACCTTGGACACGAGCCTCTTTCCCACCCAAAATAATGGGTTTGAAAAACTCGTCAGTTTCACCAGCTGCATATCTCTCTTCAATAGTTTTGATAGGGTCTGTAGACTTCTCACCATCGCCAATACATAATGCGTTCAGTCCTTTCTCAACTCTTTCCCATCGCTTATCACGATCCATGGCATAATATCTCCCAACAATAGAAGCAACTTGTCCAGTACCAATTTCTTTTATCTTTGAGAGGAGAGCCTCCATGTATCCTTTGCTAGACTTAGGGTCCGTATCACGTCCATCAGCGATAAAGTGGATGAATACATGAGGAATTTCAAGTTCCTTGGCAACTTTTAAGAGAGCATATAGATGATCCTGTTTGGAGTGCTGTAAGAAGATCAGCATGATACTTCTTCGACTGAGAACTGACCACATACGACTCCGCCGTCAGATACTAAGCCAGCTAAGTGCAGGCGTCCAGTCCCATTTTTAGCACGTTTAAAACAATCTATCACTTCAGTATTTTGATTTAGTTCTCCTTTTTTAATTGTCTGATCAATTCGAACAACGTCTTGCCAAACCACTCGACCTGCACCGATATTCAGATGACCGACTTCCGAGTTGCCCATCAAACCCTCGGGTAAGCCTACGGCTAGTGACGATGCATCAAGCTCAGTATAGCCGTTAGTATATTTTTGAAAGGCATCCATAACTGGCGTATCAGCTGCGGCGATTGCATCTCCATTCTTTGGACTTGATTCACTCGGTATCCCCCAGCCGTCGATTACAACTGCGACAAATCATAACTATCAGCCATCCAAGCTCCAGGAACATGATAATATAGAGAGTTGTCAGAACATGATCTGGTTCTTTCTTTTTCTTGCTTTGCTCGAATGACATCTAAAATTCTAGCACCTGACGAGAGAAAGATGAAATTTGGCAGTATGAGAACACGAGCAAAAATATTGTAAAAGAAGTTTCCTGCGCCCCACAAAAACATAGGACTAATCAGATGTTCTCAGATGTTCGTATAGTTTGGAATAAACGTACTTAGCACTGCCTTGTTCGCGACCTGCACCATTTCAACTGGAATAATCGGTGATTTATGTAAGATTTGAGTATTCGGAGATTCTCTATTGTGAGGAATTGATCTTATTGTAATTATCCTAGAAAGCGTTAAATGATGCAATTGGAATTTGTGGAATTTGGAGATAATAAAAAACTCCCTTAATCAAAAAGATGGTATCCAGTCTTTATAGCGCAGTACAGTGAAGTACCCTTAAAGCTTAAATATAGACCCCTAAAGTCGACCAATGTATTCTAATCTCGCCAGGTGGAGATATTTTTTTGAAACCAACCAAACGTAATCCTTGTCCGTAGAAGCTGAGATGCCCTTATCCCCCTCCACATGATTTAATCAGTGCAAATAAAAAAACCCTTTTTTGACTAAACGAAAGATCTTCAGAAATATATGCTCAAGCAAATTATGGAACCTTCATCAACATTATCATCAGATATCCCTTCAGTATTCAAACTTCCTGAGGGCTTATCACCAAATTCAATAGATACTATTCCGGTTCTATCATCATTGTTAAGTCGTTTTCAAATCTCACCTTTGACTACTTCCATCTCAACACCTGGCATTGCACGATCAGCAGCCTCTCCCTCTCAGCTTCTTGCTGGAACGGGCCCACTCACGGATAAAGACATAACATTAGCAACTGATGTACTAAGATTTCAACTTGAAAAAGCACGTATTCAGATAGGAAAGTTCCCAGATATGCACAGGTCGATTGATGAGCAAGAATTAGAGATTAAAGAATTAGAGAACAGGATTTTAAAACAAAAAGAGACTATGTTACAACTCCAGAAATTTGGTCGAGCATCAATGAAAGCAAAAGAGCAAATAGAGGGAGCTACTGTTGCTCAGTCCTCTCCACGTGTGGTTCAGTGACGCAATGCTTTCCTCATATTTTTTCTCAATAGGTTCAAAAAAATCTTTTAATTTCATTTACTACTTTTCTTATAAATAAGTAGATAAGAAAATAAAAGTCTTCTTGATTCAAATTCATCGTTGTATCGTTAATAATGTGTAATGTCATAGAAATTAATTTGGTATAGCGATACCTGAGAGAAAAAAACAATTTCAACTAGGAATACCAATGTACGTTGACGAAAAGTATAGCATCAAATTCACCCTACGTCAAATATGAGCTAGGTATCTAACTTAACCAACTCCACAAGCATGGACCTATTTGAGTCCTGTTTTTCTTTTAGTATCTACAAGTCCGTCACCTATTTCACCTGGAACAACATTTGTCCAAATCCTTTCGCCCAAGCGTTCTTCCTCTGGTAAAATCCTCCAATTCGGACTATGTTCTGTCTTTTGCCAATTAAAATCTTCAACTTGGTCCCACTTGTTTGCACTTAAATCCTGAGAAGGATCCAACTTTTGGAAATAAATTAGTTTAAATATCGAATTTATCCTTTTGAAATGCTTACATAACATTTAGGGAGCGGAGCGAATTGGATATTATTGCAATTCTCGATAATCGGCCGGTTGATACAATACAAATAAATTTTAACATCCTCACAGTCGTGTAGGCGAACTTGTCCGGCGGAAACGGCAATGATACTCTCTAAAGCTCTGGTAATATGAGTCGCACCAGCTACCTGGCCACCGACAATCAAGCAATTTTTAACATCTGTTATAACAAGGCTAGCAAAAGGGGTTTTAGTGGTTGTTGGAATAGACATATCAACAACAGATCCTCTCAGTTTAGTGATAGCTCCAGTAGATGTTGCTCGTGAAGCTGGTGGGGGCTGGATGATATGCATATTCTCATGATCTTTAAGATGGATTTTTGTTGGCTCAGAGAAACTTGGCTTTCGGACGCCACCAGCTTCCTCACTGATTTCCTCATTGTAATTTTTTGAAACTGCAGGAATACCACTTAAACTATCTTTCTCATCTGGAGATCTAGTGGAACTTAAAATGAAGGCTTCATTTGGAGAAGGTGTCCGAAGCCCTTGTATAGGTTCCATCTGAAACTCAACAGAAGTAGAACCCTCAGCACCCTTTGGAGATGTAGCAAATTCATTTCTAAATCTTGATTTAAATTGGAACTTTGAATTTGGAGCTATACTTAATTGTCTTTCTCGTAACCTTTCTTGTAGATTCTTAATGCCCTATAGAGGTTTTAGTTTGTTAAAATCCAGAACAACTGAACTCGTATTTACATCAGAATAAACACGTTTATCATATGAAGAAATTTGATCACTGGCATCGGCAATGTAGTTAGATAGTTCAGTGATTCCACCCAAGACATGTTCGATTGCATCTTGTCTCTCCCCTCCCACAAGGCTATATTCATGTAATCCAGATACTTGGTCTAATAGCTGATCACATTGTTGGAAAAAATATTGGTTAAATTGATCTCTGTTGCCAATGGAGGTTTTACGTTGCCTTAAAGGACTTGGCACAATGTTTTGATCTCCACTATCTGCCATATTCCTCGCTTTCTCCCTCACAGAAAAATATTAATTTCTTATCAAACTGCTTGTTGCTGTAAATATATAATATTTGTATTATTTCAGTTTAATCTCCGGCGATGATAAATGAAGAATGGATGTGTTTTTTGGTACTTTAGATATTTAATTTTATTTTGAAGTCAGAGTTGAGTATAGTGTGGTATCTTTTATTAAACAAAAAAAAGATGAAAACAGCTTCTTTGCAATAACATTTATATATTTAGATATATACGCAAGAGGCTTTGCTCAGACCTTCATTAGCAGTGATGACGCATAAGTCCAAACTTTTTCCTTCCTATTCTGATCCAAAAAGTGTTTAATTCTCCCACAAGCGATACTTTCCATTTCTCACTTCCTCCCCTTCCTCCTTTATAAAAAGGCTAACTCACTTATGTTTTAAGGGAAGTTAGACTCAGCCCAACGAACTTGCGGTGGTTATCATATGTTTTCGGCTTTCTAAAATAGATGTATGTTGAATTGGCTAATCGATTAGAACATCACGAGTGACTACCTCTGATTCCGTGGTAAGCCTTTCTATCTTTCCGCTCTTTCTCTTTTTGCTTATGAAAAGTACTAGGATGTGTAGGGTGAGGGTGAATATGACACGAAGGTACGACCGAAGGTCGTGACTTCGTGCTAACACGCTTAAGACAGAGAGACCTTCGGTCTCTCTGTCTTCAATGTGTAGCTTACAACAGGAAGACGAAGCGACAAAAGATCGCGACGTCTGACACACACGCTGGGGACATTAAGACCGAAGGTCTCTCTGTGAGCAGGGTGGGGGTTAGATGGAAGCATAACTTAGCGACTGAAGGTCGCTAAGTCGTGCTCGACAACTTCTTAAACTACAATACCTCCCAGATTAACGCCGCCTACACATAGCTCCTCGGTGCCCGAGGAGCTGGCCAGAATTCTAGTAACTACTCCCTCTGTCCCATAAAAAGATTTCTTTTTAGTCATTTT
>MCFK01001592.1:2536-19108 GCA_003610855.1 Erysiphe neolycopersici | reverse complement strand
GCATGTCTATTCTCATCATTCAAAAGATCGTCTCCGTGGGCGAATCGTCTTATAACTAGAGCTAATGCCCTTTCAAGAAGGCCCATTGCCGGTTCTAGTCCTAGTTTTTGAACACGGATAGTTGCTTCATCTAGAGCTTTAGAGAACTCTTCGGCGATTTGTTCGCGTCCTGACATGGCATCGCGCATCTCATCAAAAACATCTTCCGTAAATTTCAGTATGTTTCCTTTGGGCTTACTGAAAGGGATTTTATCGGGGCTTGTAAATGGATCTTTTGGGTTGTAAAGAGCCTCTGAGCTATATCTTATAGGTTGATCACAATCTATATTGGTGAATCGTGTTGTTCGCGATCTATTCGTGGGAGTTGATGAAAGAGGGGGTAGGACAGACGGCGCACGCGTTGGCGTCGTCGGTGGCGACATATCGACATCACTATCGGTATCCGCCATTGCTCAAAGAGAGCAACCAGGGGCGTTTAATGAATAGAAGAAAAAAAAGGTTAGGTTGATTGCTTCAAGGTGATGAGGTGAGTAACTATGGCGTTGTATAGGTGTGTGAAAAAGAGGAAAATGACAGTCCGTAACATTGAGGAGGACTCTTCAAGTGGTTATTAACTATTAGATCTGACAGGCTTAGCTCTAGTCTTGGTGGTCATGTGACATTTACAGTTACGTCATTTAACTCAATTTCCACTGGAAAAATTTCTCTAAAATCTAGAATTTTTATTAAAATCTTTCTTCGAATTTATAAATATTGTTAAAGTAAAACTGATTGATTGTGATTTTGGGCTTTAAAATAACTGAAGGTGGAATTTGGGTATTTTTGTTATGGCTTTTGATTACAAATCCTAGGAACATTTAGATATAAAATGTATTTGTGAGAGCTTTAATATGTGCAACTATTGCCTCTTAAGCTTTATCTACCACTTGATTGCTATCACCATGACGACTAAACTCTCCTCGTTTATTGATATCTCGTTCTTTAATACACCGAAATCGATCAGGGCCGAGATGGAATATATTTTATGCTAGATTAGGGTCAGGAGACTTGTCTATTATATATTCGATAGCGCCTACAATTATTATTCCTTCGTCGTTCACAGAAAGGCGATGAATAGGAGTCTTTTCTCAAGTCATTATATCAGTGTATTTGATTATACTCAGAAAAGAGTTGATGATCACCTTCAATTTTTTTCTCTATTTCATACCACTGAATTTGTACTATAGGGCGTGTTCGGGTATAGAAATTGAAACATCATGATATCTCCACCCTGATATTCGCTCACGCTGCGCGAACGCACGGCTAGTACTTACATAAAATTTAGATAGTTACATTTTTAGGCATAAAAATGAGTATAGCGCATAGAAAAGTTAAATAAGTATTCGGGGTAAGTTGTAGTGACATGAATCGTTAAGAGTTTTATGTGCATTTTTTTGTGCATTGCCTCGAATCCGCATTTGAGTACATGCATACATATTTGAATGACAATTTCAGCCCTACATAGGGGTATCTGTTTCGTAAAGGTTGTGATCTGACACTTTGATGTCTTAAATTATTTTTAAAATCTGAATTGAATTGATTGTATTCAGATAGTAAATTGATCAGCGGCCCAAAAAGTGGCCAATTTGACACTTTCCTTTTCGGACTTTAAAAGATATTTCAAACGTATACACCAACGGTGACCCCGCCTTTACCCCAGTTTAGAGTCTTTCACTTGCAAAAATCACTGCTTATTTTAAGACTAAGAGTTATAAGCATCGGATAAAGAAGAAAAGCTTACCATTTCAAGGGAGAAGAAACAGTTTTTACAAATATGATGATCGTTATATGAAACTTAGAACAATAGTTTATGGATTTCAAAGAATTCGCTTGCGTCTCTGACCATCGTCCTGTGTAGCTGTCGGAAAAGCGCGCGCAAACTTACATTGTTGTGGGGGAGGGGCAGGAGGGGGGAATTTCGTGAAAGATAAACCTAAATTTCGAATTAGAAGAAAAAGCTGAATGAGCCATATCGAACTTTTTCTCCCTCCTCATTATCTCGAATCAGGGCCTTTGTATACAAAAGCAAGAAATGACGGGTAAAAAGAAGATTTGGGTAAAGCGTCCAGGTGCTTCTCCTACGCTTGTACACATACAGGAGGATGATTTAGTTGACGATGTGCGTGATATGGTCTTGAAGAAGTATGCCAACTCTTTAGGTAGACTCTTCGATGCCCCAGATGTCACTTTAAAAGTCCTTTTTAGAGAACAAGAGAAGATTCTGAAACCGGATGAACCAATCTCACAAGTCATAAGGTCGTGTTTCCCTAGTGGTCAAGGTATGAATGATGCTCTTGTCATTAATATCCCTCAGAAGAGCGAAATTAAACCAAGTCCTCAACCTGTAAGACATCAAGAAGCACGTCCAACTGAGACCGGCACTGAATATTTTCCACCCATGCCATCACCAAGGAATCTACATATTGTGCCAACTACTATTACTGGACAAAATCAACACATGCCTACAACTCCATATGCTCATTCAATGTCTGTAATAACAACAGGGCACGTTCCTCCTCTTCCTTCACCAAGCAGTATCACAAGTCGAATTTATCATCGTGAGCACCAACGAGCTCTCCGTCAAAATTCTTCTACCTCATCTACAAATGTTGGAGCCGCCCATTCTAGTAACACACCATCACTTTTTCCCGCCCCTCAAACACGTTCACGAAACCAATCGAACGCGTCAGAAAAGCCTTCAGTAGTATCTACTCTCGCCCCAATAACTTCACCCGCACCCAGCGTTCCACTTATTTCTACCTCGTCTACTGCACAAGCGGCTAAAGATTCAATACAACCTCAAAGTATCGTGGCCCCTCCACGTGTCGTATCGCCTCGTTTATCTCGAAACAAGAAGTTTCGAAAAGCAATTGGAGATAAATCTAGACTTCGTATTGGTACACTTAGCGGTGGTGTTCCACCCATTAATGTATTGATAGTTGAAGATAATAATATAAATCTCAAACTACTCGAAGCATTTATGAAACGTCTTAAAGTTCGCTGGCAAACAGCTGTAAATGGAAAAATTGCTGTTGACAAGTGGAAGTCCGGTGGCTTTCACTTAGTCTTAATGGATATTCAACTCCCTGTTATGAATGGTCTTCAAGCTACTAGAGAAATTAGAAGGTTAGAAAGAATGAACGGTATTGGAGTATTTAGTAGCAGTGCTAGCTCAACTGCGTCACAAGAGATAATAGAAGAGCCACAAGGGGAAGATATATTGTCAAGCAATGCTCTTTTCAAATCACCTGTTATTATAGTTGCTCTTACGGCATCGAGTTTACAGTCGGATAGACATGAAGCATTAGCAGCAGGATGTAATGATTTTTTAACAAAGGTATGTTACAGATTTATTTCAAATATCTCAAAATCCACCGTAAAAAGTGGAAATATTAAAAAAAATATAAAGGACTCCCAAAATACACAAATATTTTAATTCTCATTTAATAACCAAGAAATTTTTTCTTTTTTTTAAATTTTAGCCCGTCAATTTCGTTTGGCTCGAACGTAAAGTTATGGAATGGGGCTGTATGCAGGCTCTAATCGATTTCGATGGTTGGCGGAAATGGAAAGATTTCTCAAAACTTAACGAAGATAGAGAACAAGCTAAAGAAAAGGAAAGAGAGAAGGAGCGAGAAAACGAACGTAATCAAAGGAAAAAAAAAAGCCCTCACAAATAAACCTTCCTTCTGAAAGGGTTTCTTCTAAATATAGGTACATACTTTTCCTTTTTTAAAAAAAAAATCTAAGAAAAAACGTGTATCTGCAAATATGCACATGATATGAGAATAAGCTTTTTCATAATGATCTGCTCATCGTTGGCTGTGATTTTCCATGAATCTACATACCATTGATTTATTACTGAAGAATACAAAAAAAAGAATGGACAAAGGAGTCCAGTGTGGCATGAACAGGTAGGAATCTGTCTGACCTGATCTTCGAAAATACGGTAGAGACGGGTATCTCATGCAACATTATGCAAAAATATGACCAACAAAATAAATATAAAATTGTTCGTCGCTATGATCCATATAGGATGGTTTCTATTGTACATACAATCGAGAACTAACCCCCCTCTAATCCAAACCCCTACTGTGACAACACTTTTCTTTAATACAGACGACATACATATATATTTTGATTTAATAGCAAACCAAAGTTCTGTAACTTCGAAGGCGCTCTACAAAATATATCATTCCTATAGTGCTTTGTTGACATGCTCATATTCGAAGTTAAGGGTTTTAAAGAATAGAACTCGCTCAACTTAACAGAGTATAATTCTGCAAGCTTTTGTTTTTGATGAAATTATTTTTTAAGATGAAAGGTTTTTCTTTTGGGGGGGGGGAATGAACCCCTATAATAATGATAATCATCATCATCATTATCATCCAATGTGCGGGTAATTTTGAACTGAAAAAACATTTGTAGATCCTTTTTGCTAATTATAGTGTTGTGGTAGGTAAGTACATCAATTGTTGTTGAGAAAGGGCAGTCCTCGACTATAGTTAGTATTTGGTATTTTGGAGGCCGCGAGCAAAAATTAATTCACTTCTTAACTTCTGACATAGATTTGCTCAATGACTACTGTAAAGTTAATAGGTATTTTAACTATTATCATTTAATTATTTTACCCAGCGCTATGGCTCCTTCATCTGTTCCTAATAGTCACCTCATAGCCTCGCGTGGCTTCCGTTTTCCTTTCCAATCTGTCTTTTAATTAATGACCTTGAATTGCGACAAAAGAAAAAATTGAATGGAGTTTTCTCCCTCCCGCAAGAGTAGGGTGAATAACTTTCGTGGTGGAATCTTTCATGATAATCCTTAAAATCTCCATGCTTTGAACGCGACGATATAAGACAATTTAAAGTTTTCCTGGGAAGACGAAGCTCGGCCGGGCGTCTCCCGGGTATCAACACCTGTATACCTAGCTCTTGATAGCTTTTTGGAGCGTGAGACTGCAACCTGTGACGGTCTGTCGTCTAGAGGATTCAATTCGATACTTAGAATCTACAACTATCGAGCAATTAGACTATTTAATATCTATATATACAAGTTCTAGGAGAAAGCTTTGGTCTGATAGTCCTCTTACGTCACTCCTATAAATAAAAAATGGAAAAAAACATAAGTATATACAATTAGCATGTACTGCTAACGTCTCGTTTAGGACGTAATGTATGAATCCTCACACAACCAAGAGTCTAAGAGCTGTTTTCTGATTTCTGTAACTTATTTTTCAATAGCTGTGTGGGATGGGTTCTCGTTGAGAGAGGCAGTGGATGCCGACTGGGTCTATAATTTTGCCATCCTATCTGCCTCCTCATTTTCCATAATTCCCGTATGACTAGGGATCAAAACGGCCTTGATAATTCCTGTTTTAACGTGTGAAAGTCTCTACCGCTTCGCCAAATCTCTCTGAATGTTCGGGATTCTTTTGGTCTATTCCCGGCAAGTATGTGTGTGTTTACCGTTTACTATTCCCAATGCTGTTCTGTTGTTTGAGTGAATTAATATACTTGTAGCGAAATTTGTGAGAGCCCTTTGCATACAGATCGACAGTGCTTGACATACTTTTATGATCTCAGTACCGATGGCTTAAACATTCCGATTGATGCAGAAGCTCCCTGAAAGGAATCTTTGGCCAACTTGGTAAAGAACATATCCACCTCCGGCTTTACCGTCTGGGTACATTTTAATGCCAACTCTTACTTCGATAATAAAGCCAAGATACTTAGTGCACTAAATTTCAAACTTATATTTCGAAATATCAAGTTGTAATCCATGCTCTTGAAGGCTATTTAAAACCTTTGAAACTTTCTTTCTGTGGTCGAGTCGTCAAGGTTCCCAGATGAGAATAATAAAATTTCGTCTACGTGGGCGGAGCAAGAATCATCAAGTTATCTCCTGAGCAACCAATTAATTTATCTTTGGAAAGTTACAGGAGCTCCTGTAAATGCAAAGGGGCAGAAATTTCACTCAAATAACCCATATCTTGTCCTAAAGGCTATCTTCCATTCCTCGGTCCTAGCTATTCTTATCCTATGGAATGCCACCGAGACATCAAGTTTAGTGAGCCATCTTGTTAAGTTAGGAGTATTAATCAATTTCTTAATCAAAGGGAGAGGATACCTATCTTTTTTGGTAATAGCATTGATACCTCTATAGTCAATACAGAATCTACAACAGTTGATTTAATTTGATCACAGACCATTTCATTAGGGTTATTCGCTCAGTCTGGGGTAGCTGCTGAACTGGAAAAGTGTGGACTAAATTGTTAATTAATGGCTATTAATTCGCTGCTGATTGTTAGTGCCTCGAATATGCAGTCACCTCAGTTCTCAGTTACTTGGAAGCTTTTTACCAATTAAGGCGGTTTTTATCTCTTTCAAAAGTACATTTTTAAGCAGAGGTATTTTTTGGTCGTCTGCATACGCAGGCTACCCAGCAGTTGCAAGTGCTGTTTCGAAATTTGGTAAGAAACTTGCGAAAGACTCCTTCTCGCTTTGCTTCAAACTATAAAGCAGTTGCTGGGCTCTTGCTTTCTTATTCGGGCCATCAAATACTGTATTAAAGTAGTCTAGAAATTTGTAACTGTTGCAGCTACGATCAGCTGAGAGTATTTTTGCTATTGCTGACACCAATTTGATAGCTTCCCCATTGAGTCTTGAATAGATATACATAAATTGGTCAAAGTCATCGCCAATCATCGCACCATATTTTGCTAGTTTATAGCATGCACCCAGATGCTATTCGTCCCCCACATTTTGTTACCTCTAAACTTTTCTAGGGTTGGAAGACTTTCCCTGTCGGGCTGTACTTGAGGAGCCTTAGGGTTCTTTAGTATCTTACTTTGAGCATCTATTTCCTTCGCTTGCTTCTGGGAATAGCTAATCAACTCCTCTCGGGTTTTGATAAGCTCGGCTTGTTCACTGAGTTGTGCGTCAAGTGATAGAATAGACTCGATAAGTTGTTGATGCGAAGGAAGAAGCAACTTATAGCTCGCTGAGAACGTCACTTGAGATTAGTCAGAATTCGCTTAGTCAATTTGTCAGATCTAAGAAATTGGATCCTCCTCAGGGTGCTCACTGCAGAAGCGTTGCTAGGATAATACGTATCATGCTTATTCTTGCAAGTCCCAAATGATTTTATATGCCCCAAAGCCTACTATAATTGAAAACATAATTCTTTGTTACCAATTGAGAAGTAGAGAATAAAAGGTATTCATGTAACTTCACTAGATTGTAGTGCCTAACTCTACCTAGTATAAGCTTTTAATCGGTAAAAATTGAAGAATCTCAATTATTCGATCAGCATTTTACTTTTTCCGTAGTTTTCAACGAAGCTGAAAACTGCGAGATGACTTTGACTAACCCATTGAGAAATTTTAAATTATCAATATTGTTGAATCTATTATAAATATACTTTGAATTATTAAAGAAATATCACATTTATTTATAGATTAGAGTCAAATGACAGGAATCAAACCTGACTTAGAAGAGGTGAATTCTCCAGTGACTCCTTATCCCCTTTAAGAAGCACCACGAAAAGAGCATCAATGAATTGCTTTTGAATGGAAAACTAGTTTCATTGCCAAGATCTACAAGAAAATTAAATATCAAATTAGACACAAGTTCTTACGTCTAACTCATTAGCTAATTCCCCTTTTACATAGCAACTCAAAGCTAGCCTCTGGCACAAAATAGGTACCCTTGTCTCATCAGAAACTAAAAAGTTAAGCATACAACATGATGTGCCAATTGACGCAAAGCCGCAGTTTATTGGCGCGCTGACTGAGATGGTATGGGCACAAATTGAAAACGTGGCTATGGACTTAGAGGCATTTGCACGTCATGCTGGAAGAAGTACTGTTGGAACTGATGATGTGTTATTGTTGACTCGCCGGAATGAAGCCTTGGAAGGAGTCTTGAGGAAGTGGGTTGAGGCAAAAGCCAAAAAAGAGCCAATAGGTAAAAAAAAACCAGACAGCAAAGGAAAGGGTAAAAAAGTCAGACGAAAGTGATTCTCATTCGGTTGCCGGGAAAAAAGCTACATTGTTCGGGCATATCTTATTGGAGTCAAGGATAGATCCGCCTCTAAAATTTTGTAAATGGCTTTTGCCTATAAAGGCGAACCTCTGTGAACCCATGTCATGTATCAGAAATATCTTATAATACCTTGCACTTCAGGAATGGTTAAAGTGGAAGCATACTAGGAAGAGATAATTTTGGTAAACCTCAACAAAAGCAAAAATAAATCGATAAATATCGACTGGAAACCTAGTCTGATTTATCTCTGAAGATTTGAGAAAGTAAGAATATCTATCAATAAAGACTCCAATTTTAGTAAAGATATCTTCGAGGCTGGAATAGGTGCTGTAGCTATTGTTTCTTTCTATCTACTTCGATATATTCAACCCAGCATCTAGCTACATACCAATCAACAAGTGGCCTTATCAGGTTTTAACTTCTAAACTAAGCAGTTTTTCTGCAAAGAAGTTGGGAAAATTTTAAGGCAAATAGATTAAATTTGTTTTATATTATCTCTGCAGTTAAGTTTCTCACATCAATAATGGACTAGCATGACAAATCACCAGGAAACATCCATCCCATAAAGCTGTCTTCTTTAGGTCCAATCTTAAATCTGAAAGGGATTGGAATCCACTCTACTCGAAAATTTACAGTTACCACCAGCGATTCCCTCCGGTCATATTCATCTATCAGCTAGACTCTCAAGGTTTTTTTAATATTAATGATATTATGTCTAGACCTTCTGGTAAAGCTGAACTCCTATCTATCACGTGAGATAATTGGCAAAATCTAAAAATGAACTAAACCAACGTCAATCCGAGTGATTCAGATCACTCAAGACAAGAGTGTCCCAAATTATGTAGTCAATATTGATAATACCGAATCACTTAGATGAGTACATTCCAATTAGGAACATCATTTTCAAACGGGATCACTAGTCATTTTCCTTTCTTGTATGTAACGCAGTTGTTTCTTTCTTCCGTAGACCGTAATAAAATTTAACTTATTTTTGGCATTGATATTGTGCTTGACCCATTTGACTTTGCCTTTTTAACACAAGTGTCAATTTTTACATTGAAAGCATAAAGTGTGAACCTACTACTATTTCTGCCACTTTTTTATTTTTATTTTCTTTTGGCTTGCTCATCAGCCAAATTACTTCCCTGTCGAGCCATCTCACAATCAAATCTAGTCTTAACACTTTCAATATTTTAAAATCGCTCATTGGGGTTTAATATCAATCGGCCCGATTCCTCGCTGGACGATTGATCTTAGAACTATCTATTTGAAGTTCACTATTCTTTAAATACGCTTGGATTAATTTTCTTCTGGAGCCCTACCTACTATGCAAAGCACCTCGTGAGTATGTCGATAAAGAGACGAAAGAGTGAGAAATTTTCGAATACATGATACTGTTTTTTGAGGCTTATCTACAAAGCCTATGAGCTCCGATGGGGTGTAAAATAATGTATCTGACATAAGTAATTGCTTGGTTAGACATCGGGCGAGTGACCGGTCTGTCAATTATCTGAGATGAATTTCGTCGAAAAAGCCATACCTTGCAAGGTGTCATTAGTACAATTTCAATAAAAAAACAAATAAATATCTGTGAGTATAGGCCAGCCTGAAGGACATAACAAGGTATTAAAATAAGCCAAAAAATGCATTCGAAATGCTGTTGGATACTGATCTCCTTTTGCAATTGGCAACCGATAAAACACTGAAATAACGTTTAAACGTCGCAATTTATACATATATTGATTTTCCATAAAAGTGTCAAGGTCTCGTGAATGCGAGGGGATAGGGTACCTGTTTTGTTCACGGTTGTATCGTTTAGTACACAGAGCCAAAGACCCCCTCCAGGTTTTTTTGCGGAAAAGCACTGTAGAGGAAGCTGGTAGAGAGCTATGCATAGTATATCCTTCAACAAAGTTTTTCTTTTGCGTACTATTTTGAGGAACTTTAAGTTCATCTCATGACAATCCAAATCAAGGCCCCACTCCCTCCCTCTTCCTAGGGGCGCTTCGGAGCCGGGCTTCATGATAGCTCGGTGATCGCCTCGGTTTATGTAATGACAACTTATCTGCCTCGTCTTTTGAGTACACTGATAGGGAAGTCATGATAGATCTCTGAAGATTTTTTACTAGGCGATTGATTCTAGGTTTTTTCTCTCATAGCCTCTTTAATGTCGTTAGTTGATAATGTCGTAATATCAAGGATTTTCCTGGATAAAGCTGAAATTTAGAGGGAGTAAATATCGAATATTTCGATTTCAAATAAAGTGTGTTCACATTTTGAAATCTTAAAGCGCAGTGTCCCATTTACCCATCAATTATTAGGATTGTAAAATTGTAGTGATGGAAGGCCCAGATCAAAATCAAAGTATGCTAGGGATAATACAATTGAAAGTATCGATTCCGGGTGGTTTTTAATTTGAAGATTTGTATGTGCTAAATGGGTGATCCGCCTAATGGACGATTCTCTCTCTCCAGACATTTAATAGACGAGGGTTAAGGAGGGCAACCAATTTACTATTTTTCTTGTGCGCTGACTTGGAGTTAACAAAACCGTAGGCAGAAGCATCACTGTCAAGAAGGTCGTAGATAGAAACTGAATCATAATTTTGATCTAAAACAGAAATACAATTTGTATCAATCTCCTTAATCTCTTGCAACGACACAACCAAGTTAATTTATTTGCTTTTCGGGAAACGTTCAGAAAAGCTCATACATTTATTTAATCTAAAATAAGACGGGGCTCAATATCAGAGCTGGCAGAAATCATAGAACGAGGAGGCTTTTTCAAAGAATTTCATATCATGTGGCTCTGGGTTTGTTCCAACTTTTCGATTGTTGACGTGAGAATATCGTTTCGGGTTTTTATAATTTGCATTGCTTCAGATTTGATTTACAGACATTCGTTAACTTCTTATATCAATCTGTCTATATCATTTCGTTATCCCAATTGTTCGAGAACTTCTTCTGATGGCGCTGAAGATGCGATTTCGAAGAAAAAAATGATGCCTTTCACTCCAAATCGTATGAATACAATTTGAAATGATATTGGTGATAGCTTTCGAGCGTTTAGTAGTATCAAGGACTTGAATCTCCAAGTTAACTCAGAAGCTTGTGGTCGCCTTCAATATAAAAGATTCCGGTTGCCATTTCTCGAACTCAGGATTGGGAAGGTGGCTAAGCGCGTGAATTATGGTGAATTATGCAGTTGGCTGAAAGTTCTTCTTGCTCTGGAGTTAATCAATGCTGTTGTTGATGAGCTATCGCATGAGAAATGCGAACTTTGATACGCGCTTGTAGTGTTGATCAAGGGACATCTTAGACCTCAGCTGCCTTCCGTATGCTTACAAAATACCAGGATCAATTTCATTGGTAGTGGAATATATGATAAGTCCAAGCGCATCCATCTTGAAATAGTTTCATTGACTTCACAGAGCTTCATGGCTCCATGTTTGGTTGTGTTTAAATTGGCTGATGTCTTAAGTGGCCATGAAGTATGTATGTTGCCGAGATGGTATCAAACCAGAGGAGCAGGGCTTTATTTAGGCTTTCCCTTTTCCCTCTCATTCTCATCTCTAGGTGGGTAGGCAGGCGAGTAGGCGCTTTTAGAATCTAAGAGTAATAATCCCTGGCATCCCTTTCACTCCAAGACCCAAGACCTAAATAGACGTTAAAAACAAACAAACAAATATCAGAAGATATGCTTAATAATCTATCAGAAATTCATGCTTCCCTCATGAACAATTTCTACTGCTGCCAAATACCAGCCCCTACTCCCCCCTCCCCACATCCCCACTTGGCTGGCTACATTTTTTCACCACGACAACCCCACAACCACAAAGTCACCACCCTTCGAGAAAACCCACTCATCCGCTCACCCCACTTGCCCCCCTCCCAAGCTTAAAATAAGGCTGAGAGATGCCTCTTCCCCGGGACCCGGGATGCAAAGTCAGCAAAACCAAGACAACTTCTTCTCCAGCAGTAGCATCAAAACAATGCAGTTACTGTGATCGCAAGTTCTCAAAAGTTGAACATCTAAAGCGCCACGAGAGATCACGTAAGATTTAATTCTTTGGGTATAAAACAACACAATGAATTTTATATTTATGAACCTTCGCTCCCTCCCCCTTATGCCCTTTCTAAACACTCTCATTACCTGTCTCTCGTGCGCTTTACTCAGCCCCAGCTGAGTTCACTTGCTGATAACGATAATACAGATACTGGTGAAAGGCCTTACACCTGTCCTAAATGTCAAAAAAGTTTCTCAAGAAGGTAGACAAATGATTTTTAGCATATGAAAAAAATAAAAATAAACATCTCACTATAGAATCTTTTCTCGTTTTTCTAATAATCACTCTTTAAATTCTAGCGCCTATCTGCTGATTTAAACTGCTCACAGTGATGTCTTGATTCGTCACCTAAAAAACCATCCTCGAATTTCAGACCAAGAGATTGAAAATGGGCAATCAGAAAAAGTTGTTGATACAAAAAAAAACCTATTACCACATGGAGCACTTCAAATCCCAACAACTGCGGAATCACTGATAGCGCCTCTCGTTACCCAAGCAAGCACAGAATACTCCTCCCAAGCAAAACAAGACAACAATCAGCAATTATCTATGCCTAGAAATGAAGCTGTCACACTAGATTCACAAGGTACCTGTGGTCTTGATCAATTGGCCACATTGGCTTCACGTCAGGATTATGGAGGTGATATGATGGATACAATGTTGCCTGCCGAATCTCACTCAACACTTCATGAAATTTCATACGACAATTCTTCAAATGCTAATCAATCTTACAATTGGAATCAAGATCATTGCACCTTTCAGCTCAATTTCCAAATAGACCCAAACCTAGATCCTCGATTAACTCAGCCCGAAAATTTTCTGACACCGTCAGATCAGAAAAAGTCCGAAGTTAAAATAAAATATGAATCTAGTCAAAGTGGAGAACTGTGATTAGTGTATATTCCTTAGACTTAATTTGAATCGCTCGATCTTAGCTGTGTCGACATGAGATAGACGGCAACGATTGTAAATCATTAGACACAAGCGTGCACTCATTTATAGTAATAAATTGCACGCATATTAGCCAACCAAAATAAATCATGCGAATTCGAATTGGTCAAAATCATAAGGGCTTTTTCAGCGCCAATTATGATTATTTGATAAATATCATACAATTTGTTCAACGCTTTAGTGTGTTAATGCTTGAAACCAATGAATGCTTGTAGAGATATTATTTATTGAAAGAGTTTTTACATAACGAAGTAATTAATTTGGAATATCTTCAGAACAAAAAGATTAAATGTGTTGGCAGTTCTTGTTAGACTTTAGCCATACTATTGTAAACACTCATAATTCCAGCCAAAGAGAATTAATATTAACACATTTTGCGTTTCAGTAAGGATACTATGTATATCTTTTTTTCTTCGAAATTGCTCAGACCTCTGTTCTATAAGTTTAATTGTTTCTTCATAGTTATGGATTTTATTGCTATTCGTTCTAAATGTAAACTGTAAATGGCAAATGTTTCGACTACGCATTAATCCTTTACATTACATAATCCTAGGTAGACAAACGACGCCGAGACTTTACTGTCTCAGGTGTCGAAGGCCACTAAGACTCGAACCCGGGGGCTAAGTACCTAATCTATATAAATGGAAGAGAGAGTGATATGATAGTCATTTACTCCCCGATAATAATTCTAAAGTTATATCTATTATAAATCAACAAGATCAGAGTTTTGTTGTTCAATGTTTTTGTTTTTACTCTTTTTGTGAGGTGGTTGGTAGTGCAATGCCATCGATCATGAAGTCCTATTGCTAATAAGATGAATTATTGCCAGGTCAGCGTAGGATGTATTTGGAGAAGGAGTAGTTCTGAAAAGACATTCAGGATTAGTGGTAGGCTTCTAATTTGTACCTAGGTCTCTTAGGCCGATGCTACTAAAATACTTTGTGGCTTTTAGTCAGCCTGCCAATTTCTTAGTTCCTTTAAGATTACCGAAAAAGAATTGGGCTATGTCCGTCACATACTAGGAGTTCCACGTAGCCGTTGAGTAGGGATCCTACATTCCAGTACGTGTTTTGGAGACTAAGTGCTCTACAACTGCAGTTAAGGATAGCTCGCTCATGATGGAACCACGTGGCGAAGTCGTCACGTACAGAGCGTGCGGAATATAAGTGCGCAACTAGGGAGCCAGGAACTGAATGCTTTTGAAGGCAATGTTCAAACTTATTGATTTGTAAGGCTTTATAAGATTGTGGGGCATTCTGTGTACAGTATTCAATAATCTCCTTTACATGTGTTTTGGATGTTGCAAAACTTAATAGGATTGTAGAAGGTTCTAAATATTTGAGTTCCTGGGCATCTTTTGCGGCCTTATCTGATTGAGAATTCCTTGAATACCACTGTGTCCGGGAATCCAGTAAACCCTGACCTTCCCTGGTATTGTATAAGGTAAATATGGGCAATTTTGTCATTAGATACCTACTGGAGAAAGTATGTGAAAGTTGTTTGGAAAAAAGCAGCCAGTTGTTTCACTCAGTGATGTAGACTTGGAATACATACGACCTCCAACGTAACGGCTGTGAAGCCGATGTTATCTTGAAGCCTGGGCTATGTACCACGGGCTCACCTTTTCCCCTGATCATACCGGCAATAACTTAGAAGTTGATAGAACATTATAGAGTAGTAATCTTAGATACACATATAGCTGTTTTATATTCTTAGTTAGATCTGCATAGTAGAATTATAAAATTACCATCATTTATCAGAAAGCACATTGCTTCTTCTAGCTAATCAGTTACATCTAAATCCCTTTTCTTTATCTTGACTTACCTATAATTAACGGAAGTATTCCCTAACTATTTTCATTAGAGCACATCATATTTTACAGTTTCATGACTTATTGATCACTTCGTATCGGACAATAGTTCGGATATATATCTGTTGATAGTCTGTGTTGACTAAAAGTTGGCAATACGGTTTTTTTCGTGGCTTAAGGATTGTTATGTTTTTACTAACTTAGCCTTCATTACGTCCAATCCAAAATAGAAAAAAACTCGTGGAATGTGTTAGGGATGGTGACATTCTCTTGGGAGGATGTTACAAACATTGATGTAATTCCAATAGCAGCAGTGAGAGCATCGGATAAAGTCGTAACTGGGATGAGCTAATGTTCAAATTTTTCGTTTAGAGTGCCATATAAACTGGGAACATTTTGAATCCTGTAAGATGTCCAAAGCGTTGCATTTTCGATGGTGGCATAGTTAAAGAGCCTTATAGAAGAAATCCTCTCTTATAGGGCGGAAGAGTCGCCAGTTTTTGGGCAGATGCCAGACCAAGACTTTGTTGTCTGTGCATTGAGCAAAAAAACTGACCGTTAGAACCGAGGCTAGTCTTCATATGAGTAAGTAGAGCATATGGTGAAAGCAACCGTAGCTTATCTCCCTCAGGAGACGGAGAAAAATACGATCATCAGTACTAGATTTGATATTTTTTTTCAAACAGGGCCTATTATTATCAAGTTTCATATTTTGGGGAGTAGCTTTGGTTTTGAAATTTGCGACCTGAGTATAACTGGGCTTCGAGTTAGTCTTTCCTGTGTTGTTTTTAATTGTAATTATTCTTCCTGCCTGCTTCCACCATTGCACATCTGAGAAGGTAAGCCTCTTTCGTAAGCCACGAAGTAGGGTCTTGTTACAAGTATGATCTCATCACTAAAGTTCTTCAACGCTGGAGCCTACTCGACTGGCATGGGGGGACCTGCAGCTTAGCTACAGTAGTGGTCATGGATACTGGCAATAGATCCAAATGTGAGTTTAGCTTCTGTAACTCTTTAAGTCGCATTGTCGGTAATATTATTCATCTTATTCTCAATCGAGCCTGCTANNGGGGGGGGGGGGTCATCGTAGCAAAGGGTTTGTCGGGGTGTTTTTTATATAGTCCAGGTAATTGAAATCAATTGATGCCCGACGGAAGTTTCCTTTGACAATTTAGGTCGCCATAATGTCGATTCTATTGTTTGGGTTTTCTAATTTTGACTCTTAGGATAAATTTATTGCAGACGTGGAGTTTTTTCCAGTTGCGGACTCCGTTTGAATCTCGATAGATTCAATATTATCTTCTACTTGGTGATGGGACTCGAGTGTTTTCTCAATCACCTCAGCTGTACGGAGGGCTATGCTGGTATAGGAAAGCATGAAGCTAGATTTACAGTTGGAGCTGGGCTTGTTAATTGTCGCGTTATGTTAGGTGATGCGATTTCCAGCGTCTGGAGGATCGGGGTGGGAGGGCAGTACGCGCCTTGTACCTGGCGGTGCCATGAATTCAATGGAAAGTGATATGATTTACTGTAATTCCTATGGGTGTTTTACGGCTCATATGAAAAAGGAAGCAACGAACGATCATACCTAATCACATGACAATGTGTTTTTCAAGTTTCAGGTGTATTTCCTAATAGCAGATAACTACAGAGGTACAGCCTTT
>MCFK01001591.1:0-10448 GCA_003610855.1 Erysiphe neolycopersici | reverse complement strand
ATTGGCTAAATGGCTAAGCGATATTAAGTACTTTGCCGAAATCTGCCCCAGAAACCCCTTATAGATTTAGTTATTTAAAAAAAAAACCCCCCTTACGAATCTGGAAATAACATTCCCAAATAGTGGATGATATGAGTATTGACCAACAAATCAGTTAGTTGCTTTTCTTTCCAGTTTTGTAAAAACCGTAGGCCTCTTCAGTACTTGTTAGCATTGTAGTTGCCGCATTTTAGTTTTAGATTTGGCCCCATAACTTCGGTTGGAGTGATGGTTGCCTCAGTTTTCCAGGGCGATCAGCGCTGGCGTCTTTTGCCTGTTCGGGCTTTTTGTTAGAACGATCTTAGATTGGTCCCTGTAGACGTAAAATAGACAATAAATAAATAAATATCAGGCCATCTCGACCAGACATTTTGTAAAGCTTTTTTTTGATTTGCGAAATGGCCTTTTTTTGGCCTTTCCTCTGGTGCTCAGCATCTTCACTTTGCTCCACATGACAGCACCCACGAGCTGGCAGTGCTCATTGACCACAATATAATCAGTATGAGTTCCTAGTTGTCAATTGCAGGGTTAATCACAAGTGCTCTGATAATTTATTGATTTGATAAAATATGAGTTACCTGGAACAGCAAACAACGGTTTGAACAAAGGGTACAAATAGTAGGGATTTCCTGCTATCTCGAAACCATCCCCTGCGCGGCATATAGGATAGACGGCAGGATATGTACGGAACCAGCCTATTGGTCCAGTTATCCAGAAATCCGTTTTCTTTATTTTTTTACACGCAGATTTAGCAATCTTGATCACGGCCTGAGCTCCGTGCCGACTTTTGCAGTGTATTGCGATTAATGAAGGAGAGCTGGAGTCCGGATTAATCGTTTCTTCATCTTGCCCTGGAACCTCGATCGAGTTTTTAATGGGGATAGCGGTATAAAAGGTGGAATTGGGTGAAATATATCTCGATGGGAGAATTGCGAGGAAAATTACCATAAATAGATAATTCATGATGTAGAAAAGCCCAGAAGATTGAGATCAATAAGTCAGTAAACCTCCAGAACAAATGAGGGATGTTCAGAAATAAATAATAATGATGATGATGAGAATAAAAAAGTGCAGAAGGTTGGAGGCTTATTAGCAAAAGTTCTATTAGAGGAGATTTAATTACTGTGTTATTGTAGGATAGTTCACTAGTTGAAAGTGAAAGTGAATTATTTAGTTTGAGATAGTAAGTTAAATTTAATATAAGTATGTTGTGACGCATAAATTTGTTGAGTGTATCATGTGTAATATGATAGAGTGAAGAAGTGAAGAGGTTGTACTGAGGATGCTTGAATGTCGAGTGAAATCAGAACTTTTACAAACAATTTTGGGACTTGGTGTTTCCTTTACCAGTTTAAGTTTAAATAGACGTATAATAGAAGACATACAAAAACCAAATTATGAGAGTCGCTAGAGTTATTCGTTGAGATGGATCCCTCCATGTCCATGAGTTTCCACCAATTTCATCTGTACTGTAACTCAGCCAGTATTACACCTTAAACTTTTTATCCCTGCAATAATTCGTTAAATGAATCTTCCAATCATTAGTTTCCCGAATATACTATCCTCAGTCCGATATACCCCTCGTCATCACTGAGATAGTAGGGGTGAGAAATTCAATGTCACGTGATTTCTCTCTTTTTAGTTGCAGGAATATTTTTCAATTCTAACATATTCTACTCCTTACCGTATGCTTTACGCGTCGGTTATTCTGTTTAACTTGTCTGTAGAATGAATTAACGTGTCATTTCCAACATAAATCTCATAGGAAGTCGATAGAGTTGTCGGTACAAATTGTTTTGTAAATGATTCGGTGGCCATAAATAAGATGAAAACTTATGCTAAATTTCTTTTTATGATAATTTTTCTTGTAGAATTCAGTTTTTTAAAACGTCTTTGATTGCATTTAGCAAGCAAGTTCATGGAACTGGTTAAAATTAATATCTGCTCAGTCATATGTAAATGTCAGGTGTATTAAACTTACAGGAAGAATTATATCCTCAAATATATTTTCGAGCGATTAATGTGCTGTAACTTTGACATTAGTAATAATATCGTATTCAGTGCTGTATTGGAACGCGGGTTTTCATCGAGCTAAAGGTTTCAAAGGATTGGTCAGGAATAGAATTGTAAAATGGTATGAAAACGATTGAAAGAAGAATGTAGAGTTTAATGCCATCGATTCACTAGAAGAATACGAAAGATTTGGAGGCAAATGTCCAAAACAGGCTATGAAATGGCATTCAAATGCGAAGATTGAATACAATAGAGCGGATCTGAACCGTATTTCATCCGTTCACTGAATTCCCTCGTCAAATGGAGAGACTGAACCTCAGTCCATTTGGAGTCTTCTTCAGCCGGTTGATAAATATCGATCGATCAACTATCGTTTTCAACTCCGACGTAGTGCTATTTCAGAGCTGGTTTTTTAGGTTGCTTTCATATCTTCAAACGATTCTGGTGATAATGACAATTGAATCCGACAGAAATGAATGGAGAAAATGGCAAAGATGTTGTATAGTGACGATTTGGCGTATCAATGGAAAGTGTGAAAAATACAACAGTGGGAGAACAAGACTGATTATCAGTCCATATATCTATCAAAAAGGAAGCTGCTTCTAACATTTGGAATTTAACAAATTTTTTCTCAAGATCTCCACCGCCAGAATCGGAAAGAGCCACCAATCATAAAAATAATGTATTCATAGGTAGATAGAGAATTGGTTCAATACAAGTTTCTTTCACTACTTCGCTCAAAAAAACCTATAATTATATAGAGATAGAGGCTCTCCCTTCTCGTAGTAAGTCGGGACTTAGTCGGGTCGAAGAAATAAGGGAAGACTCATACAGAGTTTGCATTATATCTTTTCAGATATACCAGATGGAGAGGTAGTAGATGCACTTAGAACCCTATGGTAAACCATACGGTCTCACACTGCCTCCGAGCTGAGCTAATTTAGGGGACAGCAATCTAGGTGGTTTGAGGTGATAAAATGGATCCTGTGGCTAGAGCAAGTGTAATTACATTCCTTTATAAAGTAAAATGATAATGCATCTAGTGAAGTGTTAGTGCCCAGGTATGTTCGTTTTTAACTTGATAATTCATACAAATGACCTAATATTCTGCTTGTTAAGCATCGGTGAGCCATAATTCAATCGTCATATATAATTCACTGTATTAGCAAGTTGAGCCTTATAGCACTCTGTCGATACAACTTTCGTGAGTCTTCGAAATAAACTACTAGTTTAATCAAATTTACACACCGTGACTATAATTGATGAGTCGACGAAGTATAGCCGAGTTGTTATCACGTGACTATTCTAAAAATATAAACTCATATTAATGCGGAGGGATTGAGTAGAATAGAATTAGAGAAATAATAAAACTTGAATTGAACCTGTTTTATTATAATAAAGTGTACACCGTGATGCCAAAACACTCATCTTCTGGTGACTGTAATACACGATTTGAATTTTCGCGCTTATAATTATTCGAAGGTTGACTTCATAAGCATGCCTGTCCTTATAAAATATATGTTACTTAACCTTTTAAGGTGGCAATTCGAGTTAGGCAATTGCTTTTTTTTAATTTTTTGTTGCTTGAATTCGAGTAATGTTGTGAAAAACATTCTGATGTTAGAGAAATTTTTTGAGTGTTGTAGTGAGTTATAGATGTTTAATATTTTCCATAAAAACATATTTCAGAAGTGCATTTACATAAAATGATGCAGTTACAAAATATATTTAATACTTAAAGCCGGAGACAATGGAAAAGGTACAGAATGGCGTAGTCAGCCACATAGATAAAATATGGCACAAATTTTTATTATTGTTTGAGAAATCGTTAATAAAAGTAAAGGTTGGTTGCCAACAGAAATTTATATAAGAATGAGACGATAGAATGGAATTAAAATAGTCCATTACACATAGCTCTGGCCACTTTTTTAGATTAATCAGAGGGAGTTCGAATTGAAAATTAAGTCTATTGATGAAAAGACCTATTCAGTAGTTGCGCTTTTCTTTTGATCGGACTTCCAGTTATTGTTCCAAAGAAGTTTTAAAAGAGCATAAAGTTGAATTCTATGCGCTTTTTAATTTACTTTTTTTTTACTTACACCTTTTTTCCACTATGCCGGCACCAAATTCTTCGTATTCTTTCTTAGATATCCACATCTGATGGAAAGTGCCCAAACTCCCTAGAATACTTCCTCCAATCCAGCTACTGAATCTCCTTTCAGATATTAGGCCAGCAGCATTAATTTTAATTCTCAAACCGGGGTAGATTTGTTTGAGCTCCTGTTCCAATCTTTCAATCAAACCCTGAACAAGACTAGAGCCACCAACCACTACGATGTTTTGCAATAGTGCTCCTCTAATATCTACATCAACACCCGATAGACAAGCTTTCACCATCTCATGGAGGGTTTGATTTTTGGTCGATGATGCCGATTCACCAGGTAAGCTTAAAGATGCCTTCTCATCATAGAATCCTTCGGCTACAGCAAAGCGTTCACCACTCCACATTTGATTCGCCCCATCTGGGAATTCAAATACACGTCCAGGCTGTGACTTTACGAAGTCATAATTACTTGTTCCGTTTCCATTCTCTCCACTAAATAATCGACCGGGACCGGGCCAAACTTGGACAATAGATTCTTTGAATTCTGTTAAAACACGTTCCTCTTGGAGAATGCGAAAAGAATTTGTAGGCTGCTTGTCATATTTTCGAAAAACTGCATGTGGGGGGGCCTTCATATCAACAGGCGTTTTAGACGCGATCATAAAATGAGGAACAATGTTTAACCTGGGTTCTTGTGTCGCAAAAAGTGTACGAATTTGGGATGATAGCCAGTTACCAGCTAGCGTAGAGCGTTGGACTGACTTTTTCAAAATTAGGCCATCGTAGATAGCGACCGCAGACGACATTGAGGCCCCAATATCGACAACCAAAGCTGTAGCCTTTCCAGCCCCAAATGCAGCTAAAACATTGTTACGTGATAACCAAAAGGCTGGACAGCCCCACGACTCGATAGCTATTTCAATAGACTTTTCACGATTTTGTGAGGTATTCCATGCAGGTTCAGTCATCAGTAAAGGATGTTCCTCCATAAATTTTTCACTTTCCTCCACATCTTCCATCTCCACATCTTCGTCATCCTTTGTAGCATCTATCTTTGGTCGTTTTTTCTGTAGACTAGACAATGGATGAAGGCTAGTGAGTCGAGATGTAATGGCATATTCCCATAGTTGCGTTGCAGCATCCCAGTTCTCTACAGTCCCTTCCTTAGACATCGGATTCTGAATTTCGTGTCCCAGGAGGGGATTATGTATAGAGTCATCACCAAATAGGTGTCGACCATCCGTAGTGATACCATAATATGATGGAACAAATGATTTTGGAGTATCCTCTCCTGCAAATCCCGCTCGGACACTCGAAAAGCCAGGATCGATAATTATAGCTGCTACTTCATCTAGACATAACTTAGCTGATATTTATAATCGAGAAGGTTCTCGTGATAACTTTTATACCTCCACCATAAACGTCGGTAGGCTGCGTTGACGAACTAATGGGTTGGGCAGCCATATTTTCCAGAGTTGACAGGGGGTCTCAGTATAACTTATCGATAAAAATTAACTAAGTCATGTAGTTTCCTTTCTTACAGGCCAATTACGGTTACCGGGCATGGGAGTTCAGAAGAAATCAGGGACCTTTCCCGGCATGTAGGATTGAACAGTGATGCGGCTCCATATTTTCAAACTTACGCACACTCACGTGACCTAATATTACAGAAAATAGACTGCAGAATGTTAATATGGAGAGTTTTACCCCCCAAACTTCCAAGGTTCTGTAATAATTTTGTACATCAAGATGGCTGAGCTATTACCTGAATTGGCCTGTTTATTATCAAAATGGACGGTCAGACTAAAGACTAGTTAGTGTTCCTAAGCACAGTTGCTTAGAAAAAAGTTGTTTAGGAATTAATAATCAAAAACCACACCAAAATCGTCAGCGTTACCACATTTTCACTTTTTCTTTTTTTCACTCCCTCCGCCATATTATTATCAAAATCTGCTCAACTTAATTTCTAATAACTCAGACAATTGTCACATTCATTTTTGTGTGATCGAGTCAATTTTCCGGGAAGCAGAAATGGTGAGAAACGGTAACTACAGGCCTAAAAACAGGTAATAAAAAAATACGCCACTTTATTTACTCCCTCATTATTCTCAAGGCACTCTTTTTTCGTTGGAAAATTTCTATAAAATGTAAACTTACTGTCGAAATTTGCTTTGAAGAGGTAATATTACATTCTGTAACATTTCAATACATTTACTCATGCACAAATTTTGTATTTATTTGATTCAAACCTTTCAACTCTATCATCTCGTCCATATTCTCAATCTGAGGATATGGCACCCCCGGCCCGCGAAAAGAGACGCGGTGTTCCCGAGACTCTGGATCCCAAGAGTCGTGTCCAGAAATCAGTTAACAATACTGGACGAGCGCAGCCCCTCGCAGCTGCTCTAACTCGTTCTGTAGCCAAAACAAACGCAGTCGCTGAAAAATTGGCACCTATACAAGGTGAACAAGTTGTGACGCCCAAATCTGAGAATCCTTCTCTACCAACAATGAGCATCGACACTGCATCGGAACTCGATCTCGAGTCCGAAATTGAATCTGCGTCTGAAATCGATCAGTTTCCCCCTCTTCCATCCAATACTTCTCTCAAAAGGATATCGGAAGCACTAAGTCCAACGCTAGCAAGTAATTACACAAAAGATACTTTATAAGACAACCATCGCTCACAAAATCCTACGCTTATGACGAAAGTAAGAGGCCTCTTGAACCTAGTTGGACCATACCTAGAAGAGATGGAAACAGATTGTCCCGGAGCCGGAGCGGGATTTCTAGCACTTATCTTCGAAGGAGTCTCTCGTGCCATTCGGGGCGAAATAGTCTTTTTGAGAACTTCAACTGACCCAGAAATTATGCCTAATTCGTCCAACAACAAGAAAAACTCATGGGCTGCGAGGGTAGCTAATGGATAGACTAGTAAAGTAAACAATCCTGCTCGGAAACCCCGAACAAAACCGACTCCCCCCAGGGACAGTGTCACGAAGACAGGCGGGTCATGATTCGTCTTGAGCATGATCACGAAGCTCGTAAAACAGAACCTTTTCTTCTACGCCAACAGTTACAGCGTATACTACCTGACCCTTCACTTGTGGCTGATACCATACAAGTACCTTCAGGAATAGAAATTCTAACCCCAACACCAGCTAAAGCAGCAGCAATTCTTCAGTACAAAGATGTCATTGCACAACGATTTGGAAAGGCTATAGTCGAAAGACAGGAGTCCTGGACAACATTTATTATAGGACCACTACCCAAACAAGTAACCACTATGGACAGAACAGAAGACCCTCTAGATGGGCTATTACTCCAAGAACCCGGTCTTACCTCGATCCGCGACGAAGTTCCAATTAAGAAAATTGCCTGGACAAGAAAATCACAGTAGTCATCAGATCTTCTAGGACATATAAGAATCCACATTCCAGAAACCAAAGCACACAAATTCCCTTCAAGACTGCAACTCTTTGGATTTGCAGTTGGTATTCAAAGGATCAGGGATCACAAGCCTATTCTTACATGCGAAAAATACCACGGATTCCATTCCACCCGTACTTGTGCCCGTCAGCCTATGTGCAAACTAAGCGGTACTGAATCTCACGAAGGGTCATGCGCTCACCCTATACGATGCCTTAACTGTCGGGGCCCACACGAGTCTACAAGTATCTTCTGTCCTGCCAGACTCCGTCGCAAAAACGGAGTAATAGTCCGGTTTTCTGGTGCACAACTTAGACACATACGTATAGCAGGACGCAAGGATTTCAATTTAGCTTACTATTGTGAAATCTCACCAGAGAGTACACCAAATGAAATAGGTGTGACCGAGTCAAATTTTACAGCTTGCTAGATATGGTGGGAAGACATAACACGAGTAAAAATAGAATTTTGACCATTATGCAAGCAAATGTGGGACGTGGCAGAATATCTCATAACCTAGCGCTGCAACTTGCAAACAAAAACAACGCTGATGTCGTACTCATCCAAGAACCATGGATATATCGAGACCATACCTCCAAACAATCCGCCACTCATCATAACTATGATATATTCTCTCCCCTCTCGAAATGGGATACCCGCCCTAGGGTGCTCACTTCCATTTAAAAATCACAAGGATACCGACCATTTCAAAGTACAATAGATTCTTCACCTGACATATTAAAAATTACAATCACTAATAGAAATAATCAAAAATTAAATATCTGGAACGTATATAATGCCCCAACAAATTCAATTAACGCAGGAGACGGATTAAGTGCTCTTCTAAATTCTTCCGACAACCCCTTCTTTATAGGCGGGGATTTTAATTTCAAACACCCATCCTGGGACTCGTCAACTCCATCTGCATCCCCCAAAGCGACAGATTTGATTAATTGGACAGCTGAAAGAAACCTGAGCTTATTAAATCCAACAAATATACCAACACATAGAGCAGGTGGCACACTTGATCTAGCCTTTTGCTCACAGCTGGGAGCTACATGTACCATCCGCACTGACCTCCACACAACATCAGACCACGAAACTCTGTTATCACTGATTCCTTGCAGTAGAAACGACATGCCTACGTCCAAAGGACGGTTCCGGTATGACTCTCGGGACGAAAATCTCTTCTTATAACTACTTGGCGACTCTCAGAATATTCCCCGAATAATATCCCCCACAGAAGTAGACAATGAAGCAAAAGATATCACGCAGATAATTCAAACAGCTCTAGCAGGCTTGTGTCCTCGAGAAAATAATCACAGCCTAGGCATCGCCTGGTGGAATGACGAGTGTAAATTGGCAGCTCGTAGATACTACATAGCTCGGCGCAAAGGGAGGTCAGAGGAGGAGAAATTTCAACTGCGAACAGCTGTTCGCCATGCTAAGAAAAACTTTTGGAAAAATAAAGTCGAAAAAGTCAAATCTCTCACAGATGCCTTTAAGATTTTGAAATGGCACAACTGCAGTCCCAAATATCAGACACCCCCGCTGCGTGGAGCTATTGGGAATGCAGACGTGCTCTCTCCAGAGTCAAAGATAGACCTTTTCTGGAGTACTCTACTCTACCGTCACTTGGGAATAGACGATATCCAAGAATCTATTCCTACAGTTTCTCGTCGTAGTATAGCCTGGGATCCAATTTCTGAACCAGAGGCCTTCAATGCTACATGCCAGATCCCCTCAACTACACCAGGTATAGATGAAATTACAGCCCAAGTTATCCGCTCAGCATGGCCTATAATTGGTAAACGAATAACTAGCCTTTTTGACCAATGTGTAAAACTGTCGGAAACAAATATTATTGAATATAAATGCTAGTAGGGGTACTAGCGACAAGCTAACTGTGAGCATGGGTGGTTAAGAATGTCGGATAAAAGTATCACTAGTTATAAAAGGGGAATTACGCGACACAATTAGTGTAGCGCCTTCATCTGAGTTACAAGTTTGTCACAGACATACGGTATTCTAAACATGGTACTAAGGTATTGTCAGGAATATCAAACAGAATCTTTTATTTGGGGGATTGAGAAAAATATAACTATGTAGTAAGATCTTTTAGTTAGAGGATAATTTTTTTATAGAATTCAATTTATATTAAAAAAGTATTGCATCTACTGTTTAACAGTTTACAAAAACTCGGAGTACACCCCAAGACCTTTAAACAGGTGAATGTTATAATTTTATCCAAGCCAGGGAAGCGCGACCACATGCTCCCTACTTCATACCGCCTCATTGCACTTCTCTTATGCTTAGGTAAAGGACTAGAGCGCCTCATTGCCCGACGTATCTCCTACTGTGCGCAGAAATTCAACATCCTTGCTCTAAATTAATACGGTGCGGTCAGTCACCGATCCGCAGTAGACTTGACAACCGCTCTCATGCGATGTAAAGAGTGCCTTAGGGAGTGGGAAAATCGCTGGGATTGTAACAGTTGATGTTAAAGGAGCCTTTGATGGAGTTCTCTGTAATCAACTTCTCTATCGTCTACGGACTCAACGCTGGCCACAAATAATGATAAGTTGGGTACACTCATTCTTTCAAGACCGAACAGCCAAAATTCAATTCGACCAAACAACTTCGAGTCCATTCCCAATCTTATGTGGGCTACCTCAAGGCTCTCCTGTATCACCTATTTTATTTCTCCTCTATGCTGAACCATATCTCCGCCTTTCCCGTGGACGATTTAGATATGCTGACGATGGCTGCCTTCTCGCGAAAGCAAGAACACTAGAAGAATGCGGTCAGAAACTTAGAGAGAAACTAAATCAGACTCTCCTATGGGGCCAAGAAAATGGCATTA
>MCFK01001586.1:420-17340 GCA_003610855.1 Erysiphe neolycopersici | reverse complement strand
GTGAATATAACAACTCCCTAAATATATATTTGATAACTTATTCATTTCTCATGAAACTACATCGCTAAGTTTCCTTAATTTAACGTCACTGACCCTATCCCCCAGAAACGTATCTCATCTGAGGTAGGTAGGTTTCTGCCATTTTTTTTCACGCCGGCTATTCATTGGTTCACTCCATATCTCAGCCAATTAATAAATGCTAAATTGGACTTTGAGTTTTGAGGGTCTGTTCTGCTTTACCCCTCACAAAGTTAGAGAATTATTATCCACCTTTTAATCTTTTGTGATTGCTTGTCACATGATCCTACAGGGTTAAGCTACAATTTAATACTACTGATATTTGATGTTATTTTATTTTTGAGATAAGAAACTTGTTTAGTTAACACAAGAGATACACAATTATTCACTACATATAGAATATAGAATATAAAAGTGGAAATTGGAGAATAGTAGAACCATATAATTTAAAGGTAAAATTTTAGCCGTCCTTCATAACCCAAGAATAAGACGTTTACACCTGACGAGCATTAAACATGCTTGAAAATCAAATTACAAAATTAAATTGGTATTCTGCTTTCTCCTTTGCTCTAGGTATTTTTATCTTTTAAGACTGTCAACAGCTTTTCTCTCTCTGGAAAAGCACATCAAATTCGTAACTCATTAGATGGAAATAATAATTCATAATCCCGAAATCAGAGAAAAACGAAAGCTGGCATGATTCATAATTTGGATATCAAGTTATTGGGGTATAGTGCGACTATGATGTATAACTGGTCGTTTTAGCGTAATGACTGAAGAAAATAATAACAAAAAAAGCGGTCAGCTGTCTAAGGTTTCATGTTTCAGGGCTAACAGTGAGTAACCTGAATTGGCAGAATTGGAAGTAGAGGGGCGCCCACTATCGGTAGATTCTCGAAAGACATGTCTTGGAGTTGCATCGCCTGCATGCTTCGGAGGAGATTTTTTGTTTTCAATGCTACTTATACTTCCACTAACAAAATGACGTGTCGGCCGCGGTGAAGATTCGTCTTCCGGTAAATTTACGCCACTATCATTCCATGGATTACGGTCAGCATTAAAGCTTCGACTGGATTCTATTGAAACCAATGATGACTTTGAGACATTTCTAGAGCAGCCATTTTTAAAAAATGATGATGCAGGCAACTGAGAGCTATTCTTCCGCCGATCAAGGAACGCGGAGATAGATGACATACTACCAGGCTTTCGAAGCTTATCTAGTATCGTGCATCGCTCACGAGCAGCATCTTCAGTAAAAGATAATTTAGTGGGCAACTCAGTCTTAACAGAGGCGGGGGCATGTTGAAGGAGTTTTGAATCAAAGTATTGAAGAGAATCTTCAAATGAGTCGGATTTAGGGCGAGGTATAGAACCCTTAACTGTCGTTACTTCAATACCAGCAATCGCGAGATTCGCATGCAAGAAATCAATCGCATCTCTAATTCCACCAGCAACATTGCGCGTGAAAGTCCATAAGATCGTTATTGTAGAGCTCTGATCTTCAGTGACTTCAAGGCCATTTTCCTTAACCTTGACATCAATAACATACTGTGTTTTAAATTTGGGAACTAAATCGGCACGAAATTCTTCAGACTCGAGAAACTTCACAAGTTCAGGAGTACGAACGAGAACCAATTCATGACGATCAGGAACCATTCCCAAAAATTCATCAACACATTGAGGGACTTGCCATTCTGGACCAGAGATAATAACATCGTCGCTAGCTTCCTCTGTACTGGGAAATGTAATTTTACAATTCCATTTTTTCTCTAACTCTGATAACTGAGATAGGTGAGTAATTAACTGTCGATGAAACAAACGATCAACTGTTACAGTTGATGAAGTAAATTCAGAGTCTACTCTGTCAACCATGTCTAGAATTTCGTACTTAACCAGTTCTAAATTATGAGCGTTTCGAGCAGGCGTACGACATACAACGTTGTCGACTTTCATATCATCTGCTTCGCGCCCAACACCCCCTCGGTCCATGGCATTGGAAAATTTCACAAAAACTGAATGTTTCTTCATAATTTGCTGGATATGTTGTCCCCCAATACCAATAATTCGCTTATGATACTGATCAGGTACGTGGAAAGAAATAGAAGCAGGCATCTCCTGCTCAACAAGCGATAGACCAGTCTTCATAGTATCATAAACTACAGCGCATACATCGATGTTAAAATTGTATTCATTAAAACCATCAAAGATTATTTGAACACTACTCTGACCCATAATTTTATTAATCTTTCCATTTTTCTTTCCGCTAACAAACTCCTTATGCTCATTTGCAAGCTCGATTTTAACTCTGATCTGATACTGAGCCCGTGTCACAAATTTTATTTCTGAAATGACCATTAGAGCAGCCTTTACAGCGTCATCAGACCCAGTTATTGTAAAAGTGAGCTTATCAAAAGAGACGTCAGCGTCCGAGTTTGCACAAATATCAGAGAGCATAGTCCGGATGTCGGCGGATGAAGGTAAGCGAGAAGAATCAACATGTTGAATCCACCAAGAGGCACTGTAAAACTGTCCTGTCTGTAAAAGTTAGCTCATTACTTAGAGAGAAGATGAGATAATTTTACAAGAGACATGATATCTCGGACAGTTCGTTCCACATGAAGACCCTCTGTACCTTGAATACGAATCATGTTGCGTTGAGAAGCAAGAGCTGGAAACTGAATAAATGTACCGTTAGTTTCCATAATCTTACGCACTTTATCCAATCTGGTTAATAGAATACTATCAATTTTAGCTGCTGAAACGACGGTATCTTTCATAAAGATCCTAGTTCGTGTCACTAATTCATGGATTTTCTGTTTAGCTAAGGCAATTTCTTGAGGTTTCTCCCCTGTTATGAAGATTTCTTCTGGATTTCGTCTCTGGGCCCCTGCTGGGCAATACCGATAGACGTGTGAGAATGGCGGGGGAAAGTAAATAGCAGTGTTTGTAGTTGATTCTATTAGCTTGATATGCCTTCGGAACCTGCCACAGATGACTGTATGGAGTGAAAGCTCTAATATTGTAACATCGACGACTCTACCTAACTTTGGAAGCTTATTAGAAGTATTCGAATAATCAGTAAATCACAACTCACTAATCTATCAATAAAAATGAGAATCCGAGTCTTTGCATGCTCTACACTTTCCATATCGCCATAGATAGCAACTCTCCACCTTGGATCACGGCTTGCATTTCCAGTAATGTTTTGAGCATCTGCTAGCGAAGTGAATTTCGGTCCAAGAAGAAAGATATCGACGCCACAAAACTCAGATATTGAATCGAGATAGTCAACCACAGTCGTTTTGAGAGCAGTTTGCTCCTCATTTATAATAAGTTCACCACTAACTTCAACAACAGCGCGCCGCTAAATATTTATACTTCAGCTTTGTGGAGCAACTTTCCTAACGATAATTACTTACTAAGGCAAGCGGTGTTTCATTCAATATCGTCTCTCTGGTTCTGTGAAGCAGCTCGGGACTTCCTGAGAGACAGATATTTGTAACCTGTCCTTTAACCCTCTTTGGCTCTGACGATTTGACATATGCTTCAATAGGTAGTGGCCCACTTGTGATATCAGCACATATTCTCCTCAGCTTGGCAACATTTTGGGCGTGAATGGGTAGTTGATAAATTGGGACATCATCAGGTACATGAGCAGGATGGGTCCATCTTTCGACTGCTCCGTTGGTCGCGTACAGAATTTCTTCGATATTTGGTCCAGCGAGGTCAGAGGCAAAGGGGACATTGAAGGAATAATGAATTGGCGTATCTGAGGCACCCGGTAAAATGTTAGATGATTGCCCGTGTCTATTCTTATGCTGAGAATTTGATTGTATGATATTGGGGTTATTAACGTTCATATTTGTCTGCCTTGATAACCCAAATCCAGGGCCCATCCTCTCGGACCAGTGGCGCATGTTTGCGAGTTTGTTCATTTTGGGGATGACTTGTATATTAATTTGTGTATATTAATTACAAACCAACTGACCACAGGTGTGGCTTAAGTTGAGGGTTGTATCGTGGCCAAACGTGGCTGTCGATTATCGACTGGGTAAGCTGAAAGGGAGTAAGTGGACCTCAACAAACGAATAAGTTTGTAGCGAATCTAGAATGTACAGGCCAGTTCAGGAACCCAAATTTAGCCAGAAGGGACTTTGTTATATATATACTTGTACAATCAGACATAGGAGATATAGGAGTGTTTGATGTCTGGAATTTGGCAATTTCTCTGCAGACCCCCCTCTGAAGAATAAAGGGAGCGACAGCGGTAGCAAGGGGTGTAAAACAAGAGGCAATAATTTTCCGAGAAAAAACTGAGGATAACTAGTTGAGGACCAAGTTCACAAAGGGAATAAAAAAAACAATTGATTAATGGTCCTGAGTCCATATAGAAACAAAAACTGTCTCTGACTATCTAAATGTAGAGGTGATAAATAAATACAACCAAGAAATTAACTTTCTATGGGGTGGTTTGTTTCGACAAAACTAAACAAATGACGAGGCGGACACAGGGTAAGTTGATGAGGGGAGGGGAAATATGTGCTTTTGTTTCGCTTAAGCAATAAGGAATAACAATGTTCCGACTCAACTCACATCAAATCAAATTCATCTCCTTATTCTTGTATAAGGAAGATGAATGCAAGATTATCCGATATTGTATCCCTATTTTTACCACTCTAAATAAGGAAAGGGATACAAGCCCTCTACATGGTTTTTCTGCCGTTTAGTCGGCAGTGTTCTATTAATCTTAGATATTCTTTTTAAATTGATAATATCGGGGCAAAATGTCGTCCTATATCATCATATAGAGGTCGGTTGCTTTTGGTTGGAAAATACAATGGCTAATATTTCCTTTATAGAAGAATGAATGCATATGTGAGGACTGCCTGTACGGCTCATAGATCCAATCAAATCTTGAATCTTGAATAGCATATTCTCTTAGTCAAGACCTTCTCAAATGCTGTCATGATCCAAGGCATTTATGGTAAAAGTTAGGGAGAGAGAATGAATGAGAGAATCTATTCTGAGGTACAGGCAAGCCTGCAACACACGGCTGAACAGAAACAGAAATAGTATCTTCACCTTCAGTTTTCGGTTGCAGAGTTAGTTGTTTTTAAGAGTGCCATGGCTCTAAGACTTTTTAGCAAGGTGTCTCCAGCTGCTTGATACCGGCAAAGGCTCTTTGCTTCAGTATCAGTAAGCCAAGAAATAAAATTTCTGAATTTGGTTAGAAGAGGGCTTGCAAGTGCAGCAAGCAGTCTCGACGGTAAGGGCTGTAATGGAGACATAAGAATAAGTTTTACGCCACATGAGAGCAAAGTTGTTTTCGGCATATAAATAAGACTCACAACAAAGTTCATATCTCCCTTCGGTCTGAGAAGACGAGAATTGAAAAGTATATTTATAATTCATACAAATTTGTTGAGCAATGTAAATTAAATCAAATAAAAACGACGCCACGCATAGCTTAATCGGACACGTTATTTTATTCTAGATACCTTAGAATATTAAGCCACAGCTAAGTTAATATGAAATTCAGGAATATATTTTCATTCAGCTTCAGACGCCGCTCAGACCTGACAATTTTCCCAATCATACCCACACAACCGAGAATATTCAGCGTATTTGTATAGGCTGAAAGAAAGTTAGATATATATTTATTCTTCCTGACCTCAGTAAGAAAAGCAGTAAATTGCAGTGCTGAGGCCGACCTACTTGCACAAAAATTTACATAATCATTGAGAAAAATTGAGGCAGGGTGTCATATACGGACATACCATTAATTCGTGGTTTTCCCAAAACAGATAATTTGATGTAAGGAGTCGCTATTTTTTGGGTCATAGAATATTAACTTCAATTACAGGGGTCAGGATATCCCCTTCCTTGCCTAAAAATCCATGTTACTGTAATTAATTTCCAGAACCCTTTGGAGAAACAGACCAAGAGGCGTTTTAACATAAATAACACAGTGGGTACGGTCGCGTTGAAGAGAGAGCATTTGACTATTTTTTTTTTCTTGAAATAGATAACTCATTGACACGACACTATTTATTGAATGGAGCGTGATTTAAACTCTATCATTCAGCGATAATTGTCTAAATTTTTATGAAGAAATATAGTCCAGACCCGAAATCTGTAACAATTTGCTTTGTAAGCGATAAACAAACCAAAAAGATTCCAATACTACGGATTTAGGGGAAACTCTTTTCCCGATTCTGCGACCAGCCCCCACGATTCCTAGTACAGGACCCGACAGCAAGTCCCGTGCGAGGATGTGGTCAGTCAAATCCATCGGAAAATTGACATTTCTAGTCATTTTAATTGGCCTAGACTATGCTCCCCAGCAGCCTAGACCAATTAAAATTACAAGCAATTCTCATTTCCGGGTGGATTTTACTGTACATCATCCTAGCGGGAACTACCATTTCTTACAAGAATTGTGTTACACAAAAAAATCGTTACTAAAGAATCAAGAGAATTTCAAACGATGCACAAGTCAAGATTTCCACACATTGTAATTATTGTACAAATAGGACAAAGTAAAAGCTGTAAAGATATCATAAGGAAAGTTTTGAAAAATTAAGCCGATTTTTTAAACCGTATCTCGCTCACCTCCCTCTTAAAACCTATTTGCATACCGCTCAAAAAATAGTCCACTAGGCTTAAAATTCTAAAATAGTAAACGTTATGCCACATCACGGCTAAAAGATTTCCAAAACTAAATTTCTCTAGCCACTCGTCTAATTAAAAATTCATAGATCATCTATACAAATCCCCTCTTACGTCTTCTGGGTGATAAACAGAAGATCCTCTTAATCGAGCTGATTCAATAACTCCATTTTCAATTGTTCTTCTACGATATCTGTCTTCATATCTACTAGTCTCATCAGCTCTCTCCTGATCGTTATCATTAAAAGGTCTGCGACCGGGTGGCTCGTTGTAATAATTGCTACCTTCATGGCCCAAGCTATGTTCTGCATGTGAAAAAATCTTTGGAGCTATATCATGATATTTCTCAATTGGGTGCCCTTTCCATTGAGATTGAGATAAGGGATCGACTGCAGGACCGTTGAACTCGCGTGATCCAAGTGGTAACATTTCTCTCCGCAGCTCTTGTCCTGGAAAGTGGGACTCTGGTCGGGCATATTGCGTTATATACTCTCTTGGAATCTCGTATTTTGATGTCTCGGGCCGCATCGTCGTAGCTCTTAGATATTCACGAGGAGGTTCTTCATATTGGGACATTTGTTGGTAATCTGGAGCTGCTCTGTATCGGTCTTTATCTTCACCATATGGACTTGCTGCTCTTGTAGGATAAACAGAGTACGCTCTCTGTCGTGAATTGCGTTGACTTGGTAAAGGGGATGTGAGATACTCTGGTTGAGTGATAACACGTCGATACGCTGTATATGGAGGTGAATTTCTACGTCTAAGATATTCATCATTCTCATAGTTTTCAAGAGGCATTCGACTAGAGACTGTTCTTATTGGTACTCGTTCGTGACCAATGTTTTCGTCGCGATATCTAGCTGTAGATGTAGCTGGATTTCCTATGACAGGTGCTGGAGTGGAGCTTAAATATTGGCGATTATGTTCGTCGACTAAGTATGGTCGCAGAGCCCCTGATTGTATGTTGTGATGAGGAGGGGATCTAGTTCGTTCGCGATCCACGTTTGGGCGTGCACTAGCTCGGGGCATTGGTTCGCTTGCATAATCTCTATCATCAAGGTATTTTCCTCCTACTAAATTTGATACAGCTCTTGGTCTTGCCCCACTTGGTAGATGTGATATGGAGTATTGCGGTGATTGTGGTCTATGGATCGGAAGTGCGCTAGAAATACGCTGAGAACTATTTATATCTTCATTCTGACGATAGTGAGACTCATATCCCGCTGGCTCATATGGTAGGTCCTGTTCTTGAGGTCGATGGGGCCAGTATGAGGTTTCTATCATACGTTCCTGAGATGGTATGTTTGAGCTATGTCGAAGCCGTTCAAAATTCAGCTCGGAATCATACTTATCACGTTTCCTCTTCTGCGGCGGGGGAAATGGTACATTGAATGACGGAGATTTAGGCTCGGATTTTATGTGCGGTGAATTAGGCGTGTTCGTATCTTTTACTCTACGTTTCTTTTTTTCTCTTCTCTTTTCTCTACTCATGACCCTTGGCGAGCTATCTGCACTTGAGAACGTTGGTAAATGGCGTAGCGTTGTTATTTGTGCTGGTTGTCTTCCATTCATTGCGCCTAAAATTAAAGATTCACTAGCTGTAGGTAAAGGTGATACTCGTTCAGGCTGAGGAGCAATTAATGGTAAATCAAGATTACGAATGTGTGTGGGTACATGATCTTTATGAAGCCCTTGCCTTAGGTATTTTTGATGTAGATCTGACGTTCTTTCTGTAGGGTATTCAAATGGCTTTGTTTCTTTCCTAAAGTTTATATTTCCGGCATCTCTAGAATCTAGCCTCATGGTTACTGGCCTCTCTCTTTCTCTAAATTTCTCCCTTTGAATTACACCATAATGATTAGCCTTCGATTCTAACTGCAATTCTTTAGTTTTAACACTTGTCTGTAAAGATGAATTCACTCTATCGTTCTGCTCTGCATGATTGTCAATTCTCCCAGATGGTACACTGCTTGTAACTAGCTCGCCTTCTATATTTTTCATATATTGAGTTGAAGACCATTCACTACGGCCAGGAGTAAAAATTTGGTTACATGCGATTCTTTGGCCCTCTAGAGACGCAGTAGGTGTAGGACTATTACATAGGCTAGAATAGAAAGTGTTGTTATCAGAAGAATTGCTACCCGGAGACCTACGAGCAGTGGGAGATTCATTCATTGCAGTACCAGCAGGTGGTACAATAGCGAGAGCGATAGATAAAGCTTCTGAGACATCAAAATCAGGCAAAAGTTCAGAGGTTTGAAGCAGGACTTTTGAAGCAAGACGCTGGTGCTCTACTTGTTCCCTTAAGCCCCTTTCTAGCCTTTGTCTTTGTAGCTGAATCTCTGCTTTAATTAGATCATCAGATTTTTCAAGTAAAATAGGATTAATCTCGGAGTTTTTTGACATTGCAGGACGAGAAGCCGAGAAAAAGTTTATACTCGATGATGTACTCTGAGTAATTTGTTCTTCATGTAAGAGGGGTGTTTTTTCAGTTTTATTTGGTGAATATGATCTTAATTGACTCTTAGGATGACTATTTGACGATAAATCTGGCCTGGTTGACTTTAATTCTGGATGTGCATGTATCCTAACGCGAGGATGCGTTCCTGCAAGAATAGAATTACGAAATTGTACAATTTTCTCGTATTCCATCATGTTACTTAATTGCTCAGGTGTAAAGGCTGCTCTGCCATTAGGCGACACATTTGGAGAAGGTATTTCAGCAGTCCTATTAGCCATATTGATGAACGAATTATTAATTATTTCTTGCTCAAAAGCTAGTAACTCAAATAATGATAGTCGAGTTTCATCTGCTAACAACCTCATAGGTTTAGCGTCTACAAGGATATAGGCTAGCTAGCTATTATCTGAAATAATTTCGTTTAGGTTCAGGCGTCGTTGCCGCGACTGTAAGGGACTTTAACCCAATTCAAAGCATTCCTGACGGCTCCTCTAGCAAAGGCCTAGTAGTATATTCACATCTTTCATCAACGGCCAAACTGAAGTAATTAACATTTGTATTATCAGAGAAACGTCTGCTCTTAGCAATAAACTAACATTGTATGAAGCCTACAACAAAGATCTTCTTCCTTAGAGACGGAAAGAATTCACAGTCGAACAGAAAAGTGTAGAGAAGCACCCTCTCTCCTTTTCAATAACAACAAAACTACTCACAGTGATTTGAGCAAAAATTTAGTGAAAAACTTTGAAAATCATTGCTCGGAAAACCCCTAACGAAAAACATATGCATCTTGAAAATTTCTGAACATCAAAAATATTGTCTTTTAACAAAAATCGACAATATAAATAACCTTCATAGGCATAATAGGCATTATTAGAATTGATATAATGATTAAGGACTCAAAGAAAGAGATCAACAAGCTTCTACTTCGTTATCCTAATGCTACATTCATCTCATAACCCTTCCTTATAGCAAAGCCCACAATAATGGATGAAGTAAATATTGGGGCTATACATAATCTTCATTTAATGAACATAATCTATCACAGAAGCTCTTTACAGCAGGTTATCTACTGTTTTGACTTATTGGCACAGAGAAAATATCTAAAGTTAAATACTGGAAGATGTTGATAAAATTTCCTCGATTGGAGTTGTCATTCGTTGGAGTCTCACCCGTACCCCCAACCTTTCAATTTATTGACAAAAAACTTCTCTTTGCTCGCAAAGAGAAGATATCGTAAGGTTGAGGCGGTTATATTTTGAAATTTTCTTAGGTATTGCAGCTGATGACAGTAAATATTTGGATTCGAGCAACCTCATTTCCGTACCAAAAAAACGGTGCAAGAAATAAGCAAGTTTTCTTGTTTAAGCAACTTGAGCAGACTCTTGATGCGATTGCTTAAATCAGACAATATTATTTCCCACTTAGATCTTTGATCTCACGTCCGATTAAACATCCTTTCACTTTCTCCATCCAACCTTTAGTTTCTACGTCTACTTTGGATAGTGAGAGCTCTTTGAGGGGGAGGTTCACTCATGAGTCTCTTTGGAAAATTTGGAGGGGGGGATTTCTAATTTGTAAGGGTTTGTGATTGTACAGCCTAAGCAACACTAAATGTAGTTTTTTGAGGTTTGTAAAAACCATTTCAGACATATCTAGCAATGGCCGGGGTATTAGATGCAAGTATTGCTGCGAGTAGAGGAGCATGAGCGAACAAATGAGGCGGACATCATTAAGCAGATGACTTAATCTCTCCGAAGAGCTCGTGACAAAATATGAGGAGGAACTCTTGAGTTGAGAGTAGTTGATTCATATTT
Organism: Erysiphe neolycopersici; assembly: GCA_003610855.1. NCBI lineage: Eukaryota > Fungi > Ascomycota > Leotiomycetes > Helotiales > Erysiphaceae > Erysiphe > Erysiphe neolycopersici. The sequence goes on along the minus strand of MCFK01001586.1, from coordinate 6,375 downwards.
GCCTGTTCGAGATGTTAAGGAGACGGTGGAGGATGAATGAAAATTTTCTGTTGGTATCAGATATGCTTGGGAGGCTATTATTTAATTGCTTAACTAGCAACTCTACAAATAAAGATAGATACATAGATATATAAATTTTGTATGCTTAGTTGCAGGTCAAGCATGTATACTATGCACACATGAGGTTAAGCGGCTAAGTCTAGTCTAGTACTGATAGCTATATGTTAGGGGTTAAGATAATGTATAATTTTATGTTTTAAGTGTGTACAAATATATTCGATCTAAGGATCATACACAATACAACTACACACTATATAGAATATTCCTTACCGCGTGCACGGTGTTAATCGCGTCACGACGTACCTCTGATAACCTTGCGTCTATTATCTCAGCCTTACCTCACTCAGCCTTTCCACACTGTCACTAGTATAAGTTAATTCCTTACTTGCCGTGCACTGTTTCAACCCAGACAAGACCTGGGTATTTACCAGCATAGGCTTCAGTCCTATAATAATACCCCCCTCTTCTTTTATCTCTGAGAGTTAATCTATTAAACCTATTCTAAGAGCCTCAATTTTGTTGTAACATAAAATTCTCCATTGCTACTGTATCTTGAACAAATTCGAAAGGTTCCCAAGTTGGTACTTGATATCCAGTCAATTTTACAAGCGCTTGCTTCTGAAGTCGCCTTCCACGACCTTTATCGCGTAATTCTATAATTTTTTCCACACCCCATTCTTCTTCACCATTTTCCTCAATTATTGCTGGTGGTTGGTGATCTGATTGTATCTGCGAAGGCAGCGGATTATTGGAAACAGGTCGAAGAAGCCATATATGGAAAACATTATGTACGGCTCGAGACACATCTAAACGATACGAATGGCTGCCTATAACCACTGTTATTTTTTATTTGGCATGTATCCAATCGAACTTTTTGCATGGTCGATCTGTTTTAATATGACGTTGGTTCAAACGAACCATATCCCCCACTTTATAATCCGGTGCTGGAGCCCTAAACCGATTTGCCGCAATTTCTTGTGCTTGTTTTGCAGATGCCATCGCCGCCTCAGCTATCTTTTGCGCTTCTTGTAACTTAAGTACCATACTCTCGGCTTGTTCCTTGAGATTTGTTCCCCGGTTGCTCAAAGAAATTTCATCTTGTACTTCTATCGGCTCTGTTTCGTATCCATGTGTAAGAAAAAATGGGCTAAAGCCTGTCAATGCATTTTTTCGATTATTCGCCGCTAATTCTGCGATTGGTAAGAGTTCCGCCCAATTATCTTGGCTGTAGGACACAAAACATCTAATGTATCGTTCCAATTCTTGATTTTCTCTCTCAGTTGCACCATCTGTCTCTGGATGATACGCTGTTGATAGGCATCTGTTAATTCCGACTAATTCACACACTCATTTCCAAAACGCATTTGCCCACTGTACCCCTCTATCACTGACGATACTTCGTGGAAACCCATGATATCTAACATGTCGATTAACAAATCGCGCAGCCGATGCCTCCGCTGTTATTCCACTGTCTTCCACTATTTCATACGACTTTGCTTTGCTTAGTCTATCTGTCATAACCTGTATCGTACTACATCCTCGAGATACAGGTAAGCCAGTGATGAAATCGATAGTAATCTCACACTAAATTCGATCAGGCACAGGTAATGGCTTCAAAAGACCCTGCTTTTTGTTACGCCAGACTGTCGCATCTCCACAAACATCACAATTACGAATAAATTGCCTGACATCATATGATAAATTAGGCCACAACCACTGTCTAGCGACTATCCGATAAGTCTCATCTCGTCCCGGATGTCCTGTGATTGGGGAGTCATGAGCTTCTTGAATTATTCGTGTGCGAAGTGGCTCTAATGTAGGCACCCAAATCCGAGTATGAAACCTTAACAAATCATCACACTGAACACTCTGATATCTGAACATGTTTTATTGATGTAGGCAGTTTTCTATCACCGCGCCGAACTGCATTTAAAATCTCTTGGTATTCCATGTCATTTGTGATGGCCTGTTGCCATAAATTTTACAAGTCTTCATCTGCAAATAACGTATTTCCACTAACATCTGCTGGTGAAACCACCAGCTCAGGTGAGATTAGGATCCGTCTCAAAGTTTCAATTCGATCATCTTCGTCACTATCTGGAACGTCTTGATCCCGCCGTGAGAGAGCATCAGCTAGAACCTGTTGTGACCCTGGTCGATACTGAATGCGATATCTGTGACGAGATAATTTTTCTTGCCATCTCATCTACCGTTCATTTAATGGTTTGCTTCTCACTCTAGTGAACACTTCCAAGTTTTTGTGATCGGTAATTATACAGAATGGGTCTTTTAAACTTCGCAACTCCGAGTCCCATTCATCAATACATCGGATAATTGCAAGGAGTTCTTTGTCATGTATGTCGTAATTACATTCGGTAGGGGCATTCTTCCGTGAAAAATAAGCTACTGGCTGCCATACTGCCTCCTCGTCATCTTGCTCTCCATAGGACTCATTTTGACACTGCAACAACACTCCCCCCACAGCCCATTTACTCGCATCTGGCTCAACTCTTGTCGGAGCGTCAGGATTAAATGCAAGTAGTATTGGATCTCTAGTGAATAAAAAATTTAGATTTTCAAAAGCTTCCTTACACTCAGCTGTCCAAACGAATTTTACCCACTTTCTGGTCAGTTGCGTCAGTGGATGAACTAATTCAGAATAGTTAGGAATGAACATTCTGTAGTAGTTAGCAAATCCCAGAAAGCCTCGTACTCCTTTTATGGGTGTCGGTGGTTTCCAATCGAGAATGGCTTTAATTTTTGAAGGGTCCATTCGAAGCCCTTCTCCTGCCTCTACAACATACCCCAAATAAGTTACATTCGACGCTTCAAAAGCACATTTCTTGAGATCAATAGTTAAGCCTGCATCTAACAACTTTGGAACAATTAGTCTTAATTTGGTCTGATGGTCTTTTTGTGATCCATTGCTGAAGATCAAAACGTCATCAATGTACGCGGTACAAAACTCATCTAAATGTTTTTGCAGGACCGAGTTGATATAACGTTGGAAGATGGCTGGACCTCCGCTCAGACCAAACGGTGTCACTAACAATTCGAAAGTACCATAACGCGTCCTCATTGCCGTTTTCCACTCTTTCCCTTCTGCGATTCGGATCCGATGGAATGCAGAGGTAACATCTAGTTTAGTGAGCCATCTGGATCTTCCCACTGCCTCTAAACTTTCTCTAATAAATGGGATCACATATCGATCTTTTTTAGTTACCGCGTTCAATCCCCTATAATCTACGCAAAACCGTAGACCTCCACCGGGCTTCTTTGCAAACAACACCGGCGCTCCACACGGACTCTTACTCTGTCTTATCCAACGTTTATCCAGCAATTCGGTCAGGGTTTTACGTAAAAAAATTAGCTCATCACGAGACATACTGTATAGTAGACCCCATGGTACTTCTTTCTCCTTACCCTTTTCATCGGTCTCTAGAGGCATCTGATGGTCAACACCTGGACGATTTGGTGGTAAGGTGGTGGCATTTTGCGGTTCAAAAGCCTCGCTCAGCGGAAGTAAGTAATCTGGCAGGTATTCTCGAGGATCCACTGGCGTTTTCGCACTTAATTCTTTCTCGATATCTTGCATTGAGGCAGCGAATAACTGTACTGCATCCAGCATACTTCGTATAAACTCGGAGGTATCAATCTGAATGTACTCAGAATTTGTCGTTTGTTTATCAGCTAGCTTCACTACAATATCCCCTTTGTCGAAAACCAAAAGCCTTTCATCACAGTCTATGGAAACTTGATGTTTTTCAAACCATTTCAATCCTAAAATTACGGCATGTCGCTGTTTGGGTATGATATATTTATTAGCTTTCTGTACTCGATATCCTCCCACGTCAATTGTCGCCCGTGTAAAATGTGTAATTGTCTCATTCATACCCTGACTCACACCTAGGACTTGACGAGAAGAGTTCAGTGCTCGTGTTGGAAGTTTCAGTCGCTTTACCACCTCGAGGCTAATTGTGATGTAGCACGAATTCCCAGTGTCAACTAACGCCTTTTCGTAAGAAACATCATTTATTTGCACATCAACTTTCAGCGGGAATGTCTCCATGGAAGGATTTGTTCCTAATAAGTCTACTGAGGTTCTGATTGACTGTTCACTCAAATTATGATTAAGTAATAGCTCACACTCTTCAAACTCTAACGAACTTGATCGTTGAGACTCTCCGCTTTCTCCGCCATATTTATTTGCTGATACGGTCTCGTTGGTTTTACATTCAGTATCTCTGACTTGCTACAATTTCTCCTCTCCTATACATCTTTTTCACCCAAATGGCACCATGTTTTCAAGAATTCACTTGGAACAGATTTTACTGCGCTTGGTGGAATAGCAGAACAATTTTTTTCATTTACTACTCTATGACTAAGCTCCTGAACGCGACTTTTTTCAAGAGCTATACATTTCCCTGATGCTCAGATGTACCCTCGACACCCATTGCATTCACTCTCACCATTCCTCCTTCACTCCTTGGTTCGACTGCACTCCGTAATCTACACCCCTTCTGCCGATGATTGGCACCACCACATCTCAAACACAATCCAAGACTTCTACGTCTCTCTCTCTCTCTCTTCTGCCGAAGCCCACGGAGCCCGCTCTCTGCTGTCCACACGTTCACCTCCTCGAATCTTTCCTGGAAAGTCTTTACTACCCCCCGTGCTACCAGTTACCTTGGGTGGTGTACTTATACCAGTACTTCGTGCCCAGGTCTTCATTGCCTGAAGCTTAGCGTCGATCTTCAGACAAGTAGATTGAAAGGTGTTATATGATGGGTCTTGTAGTGGATAGGACACAAGTCTCGATTGCATTTCATTGTTCAAAGCCTTTTCAAGGGCATTCACCTGCACATCCATTGCCCAGTCTTCACCACCTGCCTGTGCCAAAATTTCTTCGAATCTCGTTACGAAATCCTAAAAAGATTCATCCTTCCGTTGTTTAATTACTTCCAACAACGTCAAGGCATTCTTCCGCTCGTTAGGATCGCCGAATGTTCCTTCAGCACGATCAAAAAGGCTGCCGGTGTGCAATCGGTACCCATATTTATACGGAGATTGTACCATTGCTATATTCTTTTCTGAGCCGTAACAGACATGTGCATATATAGGTAGCCAAATTTTTCGTCTTCGTTACCGATTCCTCTCCCATCAATTCGCAATTTAGTTTGCGCTTCGGTTTGCCAGGAAATCCACTCAGATCTTTCCCCATTGAAGTGCTTTAGATCTCCCGTTCGATGGCATGGTCTCTTCTCATTTCTTGGCACGACCTCATCGAGGTCCATCTCATCGTCATTATCTTCGTCCCCGAACTTTTCCTCGTCTTTCTTCTGAGACTTGCCTACTTGCTGCCTCTTCAACGTAAGAATCTTCTGATCTTGAGACTCGATTCTCTTTTCTTGCTCTTCCATCCTCTTTCCCATATTTTCGAGTAGGCTCATCATAACATCCATTTTCTTTAGCATGGCATCACTAGATGATATAGCCATATTAGCTTGTTATGAGGTGTCGGAAGAAGAGATATGGCTTCGAGCGTCTTTGATCTCAATGTCACTATCGGAGTTACCAAAGGGACTTTGATATGTCATTTAATTTAATTAGCTTCTCACAAGCTTCCACGAATAAGCTCCTTTCGAGCGAACACTACTTGGCTCCTTACGAGTAAATATCACTATGCTCCTTGCGAGCTACTAATCTGCCGATCTTTCACGATGTGTATTTTTGGCGCGGCGTTCCAAAAATACCATAGATCAAATATAATGTTAGGGGTTAAGATAATGTATAATTTTATGTTTTAAGTGTGTACAAATATATTCGATCGAAGGATCATACACAATACAACTACACACTATATAGAATATTACTTACCGCGTGCACGGTGTTAAT
>MCFK01001581.1:0-19152 GCA_003610855.1 Erysiphe neolycopersici | reverse complement strand
ATTTCGGACTTATCTTTATCACAACTAAAAATGATGGTGTGAGACCCCATTTTTTTAGAGGACGGAGAAAGCTATCCAGGATTTGAGTCAATAACCCAGCTGAAGACGTTCTAGTCAATATATCTTTCCCCACAAAAATATAGGCCATTGGAACTCCTATTCCATCAAGCTCAGCAAGCAAGGCATAGAGATCCATACCGGCACTATTTGTCCTGAAAGTTGCGTCGATCGCGACCTCCCTAGTTGTTCCTACGAAAGCGTCAATGGAGGCAAAATATAGAAACCAAAAGCGTGAAGATCTCCTGCACGAAACGTGCAATGGAAATATCTGTGCCAAGTTCTGTGAGAAGCGTAGTTGAAGATGTTATTTGATCATCATGACGTCTCCAGGAACTTTTGTTAGCTTGTTTCCACCGATGGTACACTTGATACTGCGTGATGTTTTCGGATCCATGAGCAATAGATGCCTTGAGATTTGGGTACAGCTCGGAAGGTGAATGGGTAAAACAATGCTCATGGATGCAACGAAGCGCATCAGGTCCCATTCTAATAACCTCGTATAGAGATTGATATTTATGATGCAGCGTGAGCTCTAGGGTACGATCTTCGAGGGGTGGCCTCAATCCAAGCTTACTATCGCAGTCAAAAGTTTTTATCCGCNNCGCCTTCTGTCTCGCTTTAGATCCGGATAGTAAGTTATTTTCGAAGCGTCCTGACAGCAACAAAAGTAATAATATAAACCGCTATTAGAGCTGCACGACAACATTCTGAACCGAAAGCCACAATTTAGAGCTGAAGGAAAATAAGGAAAAAAAATGTAAGGAATTGTACCAGGTAGATTATGGGGTTTTCTATCTTATACCAAAGACAGTCCCAGTACGACTTTCAGTGCAATCAAGTTTCTTTATAACCAGCGAATCTAACAAAATGAAATGAAATGAAATAATAATAAGTTCTATAATTCCTTATTGATAAACAAACTCAATATGAACTTCAACTAAAGGATCAGTTTCTCAAGTGAACTTCGAAAAAGCTGAGACTTCACAAAGATAATAATTTTAAATGATAGAATGTGAACAAGGAAGGATCATATTATATTGCCAGAAGTTTCAAGCTCAGCTTTGTTTAGCTGACTTATCAAAATTCAGTAGAACTGGTGTGTGCGACGTCCGTTCAGTTTGAACACTATGATGAAAATTTATGAAAAAATTAGGGGCTCATTCGGGATTCGAACCCGAGGCCTGTCACATCTCCTGCATTGGAAGGTATCTTTTCTAGATACGGGATATCCCCGAAGCAACAATCATACCCTGAAAAGTGTCAGAAATTGTCACGGAACACTAGCATTCGTTAGGACTTACACTAGACCAATGAGCCGTGTGTGAGTTTTATAGATAATATAGATATTATATATTGATTCTGTGAGTCGTTTTATCTTGGCAACTGAATATTAGATAGAATTCATACGGTCTCAACTTATCCCCTCGAAAAATGCTTAATTATACAACTCGCTTAGAGTTATGAACAGATCAACACTATTTATTGTATTATCACGCATTAGCAGGCTTTAGTCGAGTGCAAAACCAAGCGGAAAAACTCATTAATGCATGCATTAGAGCCATGAAAATTCTTACAGAAGTTTGTATAAATAAATTACTGTCTCCGTAAATGGAGCGTGACCTCAGAGTATTTAACAGGCAATAATTGAGCAACTAGAACCAGCTAGGGTAGCATAAATAAAATGTATGCACAAATGTGCATAACATACATAACTCTCTGCGAGTCTTAAAATTTAGCACCTTGCTTTGCCTTCGCAAATAGCAAGCCAAGCACCACCGTAAATGAAAACTTTATTATCAACTTTAACATTCCATAAAAGAGCTCTGCTCAGGCATTTCAGATTAAATTGTATTTAGAAATCTAATGATGATAAGCAATTTGATTACATCAACCAACCTACTATACCTTTTTCAGAATTGAGATCTACAACTTCCAAGAATTTCTGAACAATACCGTAATTAGATCTGTATTTAAGAGTGCTGATGTCGAGGTGTTTGGGTACGAAGTTGGTAAAAAAAGGTGGATACCCAAATTTTCCAGACACTGATTTCAATCTAAGAAATTTCTACAATTACCAGTTTTCTGTTTTCTCAAAAAAAAAAAAAAAGTAGAAAATAATTGCTTCTTGATCAGTAATTGCGCATGTTTAGATGAGGAATTCAGTAATTTTACAACCTTGGCGGCCTTAAGTTGAAGTTTGAGTGATAGTAACAAAACGAACAAATAAGCGACGTTATAAAAATTGTATAAAAGATATAGAAGGCTGGTAATAATCTTTTTGCCGCATTTTAGAATTAATTAATTTCGTATTGAGGGCACGCTATTAGAACACAGTTATTTCAATGAGTTAGAAGAGGGCTAATCAAAGAGGGGGAGGGAGCGAAGTTCATTAGCAAGAAAATGTGATTAAACTTTTCGGTTTGACAATTTCAAAACGTATAGATTTTCACTTTCAAAACAAGTATAAAAAATGTTATATTTGAAAAAGATTAAATCTGGAAGCATGTATTAATAGGTTGATCTGGGATTCGAACCCGGGTCCCCGGAATTATCGACTGTATCAAAATCCGATGTGATAACCAACTACACTAATCAACCATTTATTCAATTAATGAATATATAATAATATAACTCTTATTATTATTGCTTCGTGCGAGCTCATCATCAAATTTGTATCGTTTGCCGTCGCTCTCGACAGTGCAGCACTATCGAGGCACGGCGTTGCTATGCCAGGGATTATTGTGGAGTTTTTTTCTGATATGACTGAGGGTCTTCAGATACTAGTCAAATTCCTAGGTTTTATACTAAATAACGTTTGTTCCTTTGCTCTTGCTTGAGTTGTTTACCCAGCTCAACCACCATAGCATTCAGTTTCAACGCATAGTAACTAGACCTAGCCTATTATTTTATATATCGAATTTACATCCGAACTTAAATTGGAGACCTCGGACGTACGAAACTGGTAATGTAAACAATGTACCACGACCACGGTATTTAAACTTTGCACAAAACACTTTTCGGGTAAAAGGTTTTTTTCCGTTCACTCTTTTTGTATTTGGATCGTTAGTTGTGATCGAGTAAATTTGAATACAAAGTATACATGTACCTAGCAAGATATTTTTAATCACGGTCAAGGGTAGATCAATTACCACCACCAAATTAAGAATTTGAAGTAACGAAACTAGCTATCAGTCAATATAGAGAGATGCGGGGTTTGATAAAACAAACATGAGGTCATAATGAATGTTATGGTCGCTGTGGTATTTATGTCCCACACTGTCGAACATCACTTATTATATTCCATTACAAACTTACTTCTTACTCCAGTGATGACTTCAAAGCCCGCCACACATAAATCTATGATTTAGTATGCATAATTTAATTGCTCGAAATTGAGCCTAGATATCATGATCTAAAGTAAAGCAAAGTGTCTTGATCAATGAGGTCTACACCAACAACAGCCGAAAAGTCGGTCTAAATCTTAGGAATTTTCTTCTTAATTACTTAAGCTTAATTTACCATGGCAGATCAGTCGACAAGCGCGGACTTATCTGACTTCAGCCTCCTTCAGCATGGACATCGAGATATGGTGTCTTCCACCACTTTCAATAGCTACGGGAATCGCTTTGGAACTGGATCGGTTGACGGTACCATTAAAATTCATAATAAGAACAAAGATGGTACATGGCATCTTTGTGATTCCTGGAGCGCGCACAGCTCCGAGATACATCAAGTACTTAGGAATAAATCTTATGATTTGACCCGAAAAAATACTCATATAAATTGCAGATCCAATGGCTTCCAGCGACAATTTATCCCAATTTGATCGCTAGTTTGGCTGCTGATGGCAAATTCAGAATCTGGGCTGAGGATCCTACAATTCCACCCGGAAAAGGAAGGCGGTTCAACTCTTCAATTAACAAACATATATTCGAATTATGCTCTAAATCCAGATCTACCTTTCTATCCTTCGCCGTCACCCACAATTTCTTCAGTCGGCACAGTTTTCTTGCATTAATTGATCGCTCGGGATTAGTCGTCGCTTACGAAAATAGTGATCCAGAAAATCTTGAATCTTGGGTTGAGTTCGATAATTTTATCGTTTGCGAAAAGCCAGCTAGGGGGGAAGAGATCAGTTTTAAAATCGATTTTGATCCGAATCTTAGTCCTACTTATACAGCAATTTTACAAGGAGTCCCAAAAGATGCCCTTGGCCTCGTTGCGGCGAGTATGTATACAGCCAGCGTTTGGCGGACGAGGGAAATTACACACAATGTTAGCCTGAGCAATGAAACTAGAAAAGAATTTTACCGTGCAGTTGAATTAACGGGGCACAAAGGTTTAGTCAGAGATATCGCATGGGCTCCAGGAAATATCCGCGGTCATGATGTAGTCGCTACAGTCTGTAAAGATGGGTTCCTTCGTGTTTTTAAAGTTTGCACCTCATCTGATTATTCCAAAAAAAAGCAAAGTATTCCTATAAAAAGTGAAGATATTCAAATTTCTAAGAGTGTTTCGTCATCATCTCGAGCTACTGCAGCAGGAGTAAAAAATGTGTCTTCTAGTTTTACCACTGAAATAACTGGGACACGACCGACTTCAGCTGAAAAAGGAAAAGACTGCCTAGTGGCACATCTAGCTGAAGAGGTAGCTCGACTTACTGTGGATGAAAATCGCTTACCTCCTTGGAAAGTAGAATTTGACTCCGATGGACTCCTGATTGGCACAACAAGTGATGATGGGAAAGTCTGTTTGTGGAAACGAGATATATACGGGAATTGGGCCAAGTACTCAGAGTTAGTTATGGAAAGACGTGTGTGTACTTAGCTATGGATAGGAAGTTTGATTATTTCCCTAGAACCCAACCGCCCTAAACAAGGGAAAGAAATTCTAACCTAGACCTTGAGCCATAACTGATAATAAGATCCCTACTTTGCAATCGAAAGATGTAAGGAAGATAGGTTGGCCAACCATGAATCATATAATGTTCAAACTTGGGTTTAGGGCATTTTCTCCCAATATTAACAAAACACACTTCTATCATAATGAGACTATATATATGAGCTAGTTTAATAAATTTTATAGGCTAAATTTCCTCCAGTAAATTGTCTTATAGCTTTATGGTTTAGACCTATGGCCGTATTGAAAACCCCCCAATTAGAGAAAAAAAAAAAAAAAAAAAACGAAACGAGATCTAAAAATGAAAGTTTCAGTCATATTCAAGTCAAGAAGGCATTAGAAATCCACTATAGAATTTTTTTGATCGTAAAAGATTCGTTTAATTTTCATCGATATGATTGCCAATTTCAAAAATTAATGAGTGTTAGATTAATTCCAACTACCTACCCTACCTATCTATCTCAGCGTGCGTGTCAGTCAGTCACGGGTAATACAATAGATTAGAAAGGCTTGAACAATTGAGTATCAAAAAGATAGTTTTGTATAATTTTTTTCACTAAAAAAAGTTACACGAAAAAAGAGATCAAATTAACGACTATTTTACATACAATATGCCGTCCTTTCCCCCCTTATTATTTATTCTAGAGTGCTTTTTCCTTCTTGATTCATTCCTTCATTTTCTCAAGGGGGGTTTCATCTAGTTTGTTCATAAAAAATAGGTTATGGTAATAAAAGCTACGGCAATCGCAGTTGTCGTCCAAGAATGTGCTAAATATTTCGGCTGACCTGTTGTTACTTAGGGAGACAAACATATGGTGAATTTGAATTTGAATATGATGAAAAATTATAAATAAACACTTATTAATTCAATTTTGAAGATACAGAAACCAGAGAAGCATTTCACAAGTAAGTTAGCCGCCACCTGTTTTCTTTAATCAACATTTCTTTTCTTATGAGCTGGGCAAGATAGTAGAATCAATCTTGACTTAATATTTTCATTAATCTCTGTCATCATGAAAGATTAGTGAGTAATGTATAACTATAGATTTAGTGCCCATCCCATATCATCGGGTTTTCTTACTCTCAGTAGATCAGCTTTTAAACTTCTACTTTATTTATCAGACACTATGAGTCAGTACTTTTTTCTCTGACAATTCTTCTCTTTCCTCTCTGTAGATACCCATGCTTCAAGCTGAATCTCGATTTTGAATACAGCTTTCACTAGCGTTTTAAGAGGAATACCCAGATGGCTGGCTGCAATCAATTAAAATCTTATACTAAGAAGTTCTTACTATTCATACCTGCTAGAGTATAGAAGGCTTTCGCATGCCCATTGAGTTCCTCTATTTTACGATATCGTTTATATAGCTCCCCTGGCCTCTTGACGCGCATGGAGATATCACTTCCTGGAGGCCATGATTTTTGTACCAATAACCCACTTTGTAAATCCTTCAGATTATTTACATGTATATTTTGATCTATTTGATCTGACTGCTGATAATCCATCTCCTGAAGTGGAAATAAATCAAGAATTCTTTCAGATACTACATTTTGTTAGCGAATATATAATGCAATATCATGAACTCTAAACTCTGACATTTGGGGTTTCGATCATCCAACCAAATTTGCTGAAACCAATCAAAATACTGATCTATATCATTATCTTTAAGATTCCAAACGTCACTTTCCTTAAGAGTTATCTCTTCTCCCCTCTTAAGGCCAGTAGAATTCCTTTCTATCATGGTCTTATTCCACACTTCCCATTTCAATTTTAGTAAGGAAGAATTCGTATCACTCTCAGGATTTCGTCTAATCTCATCATGTGGTTGGCTCAACTTAGTAGCTATCACGATTAAGCTGACGAGCTGAACCTCTGGATAGAACATCGGATGAAGAGTAGACGAATTTAAAGCCCGCAACGTAAAATCAATTCTTAGAATATCTTTTAAAATTTTAATGGCAGGGTAAATCTCAACTGTTTATATGAGCCAATGTATTAAAACTCACATTTAGGATATACCTGGAAGACCAAGATTTCTGATATGTTTATAGGTAAGCAAAGGTACATTTAAAGGCGGAAAAATAATTTCATAATGAGTATTGAAGAATTGAATAAGGTCCATTGTTTTACGATAAAGCGATAGACCATTTAGAGGAGCCTTCAACTCTAGAGCAACTTGAAATCGAGCAGGGAGCTTTATTCTCATTTGCTGTGGTATGGCTCTTATCTTACAACGAACGTCAGTTTCTAAAATAGGATCAAAATTGATGACTTACTGCTCGGAGGTACAAAATCTCGTAACGAGTGACCCAATTGATGACTTCTCCCAAGCCAATCGGTAGTCTCAAGAGTATCATCCCAAGATAACATAGAGCGAGTGTCTCTAATAATCTTGGTAATTTTTCATCATCAAGCGTAGCTTTTTTTGAGGCTGAAAGGTTCGCCCCAGACCCTATTTGAGTGATAGCTACTTCACTTTGACTACTAAAAAAACCTCGATCTGTCTCATTTTGTGTAGAATAATCTTTACTTTCGTCACGCCACACGATCCCAGCTCGCAGTGTCCATAAATCTCTTACAATTGTCTCAAAGTCTTTGCAAAATCCCTTTTCAGTTATAAGCCAGTGACACTGTTTCCAAAGAATTAATTGGAGACATTTTAAGTACAGTTCCTTTGCCTCATTATCTCGTAGGGCGATAGACACATGCTCTTCTACTAGACGCTTCTTACGCGTTGTTACGCCTAGCTTAATAAAATCATCTTCTTCTTGTTGAGTTTGGGTAAAGCCCTAATACTATCGTCATTTATTTGTGCAAATAATAGTTTTTTCTATTTTTATTTCTGCAAGGTGTACGTACATCTTGTTCGTGACCTCTTTGACAAAATTTTTTACCGTCTTCAATATAGTATCTCCGTGCACGACAGCCTAGTTCTGTACAGGATTCGTTGTTGTGAAAACGACAGTATTCGACTGCCTGTGAGGACATTTACCTCTGGCAAACGAATCCCTCTTAAGACTGGTACTTAGACCAGTGATTATAACGAAGAAAAAGAATTAAAGTCTGATTATCAAATTTCCAATCATTACGGTAAACTTTGTTACGATTGGCTATACTCAAAATAATAGACTGTAGTTTTATTTTGAATCCTCTGTTAGAATTATATGTTGCTTAAATTTTACTCGGCCACAGACAAGTGATTTATTATGAGTAGCGTAAAACAATGGGATTAATCTCAACAAATTTATAATTTGCGAATCCAGCTGTCACTAGTAGATGGCTAATAGAATACGGAGCTCTAGAATATTTAAATAGTTTAATGTTTTATAATACTATGATTAATTTATATGCCAACACATTCAACCTTGATTTAGCATAAGTAGAGTACTTATTAGCTGTGTCTTACTACACACAAATTGCTTAACTGCTTTAGGACAGAGTTTATACTGTATACTGTCTGTATTTTAGTGAAACACTATACATAGGGATATCAATTTGTATATGTATTTGCGATTATCTCAAACTATGGTATTATGTAGCGAGCGGCCAAAACATAACGCCTAAAGTATTTACTTAAAGTCTTATGCGGTGTATGATGACTTATGTGCAGAGCCTCCCTTATTTAGATACGAGTCTCTCCAACGTCATAAGTTTGAGACTCTAAACCTTTCTATATAAATTCACTTATTGGTTGGCCTGGTTGGAGATACCTGAGATCAAAGAGCTTTATTTTAAGATGTAAATTGATACTCTAATGTCTTTATTACACAACTAGGACGCAGCTGATTTCAAGTGAATATTATCTATATTCACTTGAAATTAATACTTTTAGTTTATACCAGCGAATTACTATACGGGGCTCCGATATTTGTGCTTCAAATTACCACGCAGACTTGGTGAAATTACTAGTTCGAAGTTTACTTTCCAGGAAATCTTATCCATGCCATACGACATGGCTATAGATGCCAATTATTGTCTTAGATAATGACAACTATGACCAGTCTATTTTATATCAAAGCACAATAGACGTTATGATTATATTGAGATTATAAGTAGACTACGGATATGTTTTTACCTTTGTGATATAGTAGACGATTTTTACTAGTATTGGGGAAATTGAAGAGATTGAATTAAATAGATAATTAGTTGTTTATATGACTATTGTAAATTAGATAAAGAGACATTAGAGTTGATGTGGCTTTCATATCTACACGGAATAAAGTGTGGTACTTATACGATACTAGAGCCGCTAGTCGGCTCTAGCGTGTTTGTACTTTACAATAAACACAGCAAACACGATAAGTACAAGCTGTCTTAATCTAGACTTTTGGTCGCCCCACGTTAAATTCTCCCACCAATCTCGTAGGTGTGAGCCGGTCGATCACAACAGGTTATTGTATTTAAATCATTGGGCAGGTGCTTCTTTAACCTCAATAGCAACTTGCTCGCCCATCGAAGTAAGAACAACGACATCTAAAGAGTTCAATATCAGCAATGATTAAAATCCGGGACTTTTAAACAGCCTACTTGTATCCTTTTCTAATTTAAAGAGCTTTTTGATTTTTTCACCAACTTCTCCATCAGGAACTTTAACGTCGTCCTTAGAAGAACCATCATCTTTCATCAAAGAAAGAAATCCGTCATCTGAAATATCAAGCTACATAAATCTTAGCTCATCACTGATATTTAAACTTTTCCTATCTTACCATTTGATATTCCTTACGAAGGACGTGGGGTACATCCATATTGTGTGTTGATGGGCAGAGGTCTTCATATTTTTTGCCAGTAAAAATATCAATTCCAACGAGATGAACTTTTGCATGACCATGCTTGCCTGTTTTTGATGTAGACATCTCGGATATTTTGCATGGACGATTCTTAATCACAACAAACCCATTCTTGCGCAGAGCAGAACATTGAATAGGATACGTGGCGGAAGCGCCAGCATCGGCAGTGTCAAATTCTACATCATGCTGTCAAGAATTGTTAGCTAAATTCCAAAATCACACATCGTTGACTGGAAAAGTGCTCAAACTACAACCTGTAGCATTTGGGCATTTGGTGGGGTTGAGCGGGTTTCCTAAAGAATAACATACTTGAGCATCGTCCGCCATTTTAATGAGTGTTCTGAGGGAGCTAATAAATATGTGTAATTATTAACTAGAAAGAGAGAGGACCAAAGATATTGGGCTCTGTGATGTTGGAGCTGCTTGCGTGTGCGGTGGTTTGATCCTCTCACTTAAGATAAAATAATGGTGTATTGTATTTTAGTTGGAAAAAATAGCGTAAAATTTTCGAGCCAATCAGGACTCATATTTTAGACTCAAACCCGCTTATATTTGAAGGGTTAGCGAATGGCTGTCAGAAAAAGACATACTATCAGCTTGCTGACGACTAGGGACTGGCGTCCAGACTTGTATTAAACTAATGATCATGTTTCCATTGTCACAAAGGTAAACTAATCTTTATTCAGTGTCTGCGTCGACCTGTCCGTGTAATGTGGCTGGACCGTCTTGCCGGGCATTCGACGACACCTGCTGCTTCTTCGGGACCAGCTCGTTCTCATAAGGTCAACTACTTAGTTCCTAATTCTTCGTTGAGACCACCGCGCACGTCTTCTTTGTCAGTCCATAGCAATGACTCGACGGGATCGCTCTTGGCGTCAAAAATCACGGATGATTCCTGCGTGAATCACTCTCTTGTCAATACGGAAGAGCAAAGCTCTCTACAAGTACTTCAACAGATACTGAAGCATTCAGAACACGAAAGAATATTCCACTCGTTAAAAGAAAGTCATGGGGAAATAGTCCACGATGAACTAGTAGATGATATTGACTTTGAGGGATTAAATTTACAGGAAATTGCTAGTGTATCGACATCTATGATAGAACAAGACCTTAATAATTCGGAAACAACTAAAAAGTGTACGTGAACCTTAGGTTATATTGATAAAACCAGCTAAGTTTTAGGTAATAGTCGAAAAGGATAAGGCTAGTCTAGAGGAGTTGCATAATGCCATTCTTGCTTACGATGAATTATTAAGATCAGTCGAAACGAATTTAGTAACTTTTCGGGATGACTTGGCGCAAGTGTCCATCGATATAGAGACAATACAAACACGCTCTACAACCTTGAGCATAAGTTTGGATAATCGAAAGAATGTTGAGCAGACACTCGGTCCCATTGTTGAAGAAATCAGTGTTCCCCCTGCAATCGTCAGAAAAATTGTCGATGGGCCTATAGATGAGGCGTGGGTAAAAGCGTTGGCCGATATTGATAAAAGATCTAAATCCATTGACTCAAAATTCAAAGATCGGCGGAATATTAAAGGCATTATCAACTTAAAACCTCTCCTAGAAAGTCTTATTTGCAAGGCTATTGAAAGAATCAGAGATTTTCTAGTTTCTCAAATAAAAGTCCTACGTTCACCAAATATCAACGCCCAAATAATTCAGCAGCAACAATTTATACGACACAAAGATATGTATTTATTTCTTCACAAACGTCATCCACAGCTGGCTGAAGAAATAGGCCAAGCATACATTAATACTATGAGATGGTATTTTTTGAATCATTTCACCCGTTATGAAAAAGCTCTTGCTAAAATTAAAATCCACTTAATTGATAAACATGATATTTTAGGACAGGATGATGGGACACGTAAATCTACTTCAGTATCAAATTCGAGAACCCCAGGACCAACACATGATGCTTTTAATCTTGGACGACGAATTGATCTTCTTAAAACCTCAAACCAAACTGCATTATCTTCATTCCTAGCTGAAGATGATCGCTCAACGCATTATTTTGAGTATCCCTTTCGCAATTTTAATCTTGCTCTAATGGATAATGCTTCCGCAGAGTATTCTTTTCTAACAACTTTTTTTACTCCTGCATTATCATACTCCAGTATTACCCGGTATTTCAACTATGTTTTTGAGCCAACTTTCTCGCTAGGGCAAAATTTTACAAAATCTCTTATCTCTGATACATATGATTGTTTAGGATTGCTTATTTGCGTTAGATTGAATCAGAGTTATGCATTCGAGCTCCAGCGGCGGAAGGTTCCCGCTTTGGATGGTTACATAAATGGTACCGCAATGCTACTTTGGCCACGCTTCCAGCTTGTTATGGATGCTCATTGTGAATCTGTTAGAGCTCTGACATCTTCTCTTACAGTGCGGAAACAATCTTCTTCGGAAGTAGCCAAACAGTCGACAGCGCCTCACTTTATGACGCAACGTTTTGCTCAATTCCTCCAAAGTATCTTACTTCTTAGTGCAGAAGCTTCGGACGACGAACCAGTATCTAATAGTTTGGGAAGAATAAGGGGGGAAATTGAGGCTTTTTTAAATAAGGTTGGAATGACAATGGATAGAAGGAAAAGAGACCGATTCATGTTTAACAATTATTCTTTGATTCTTACCATTGTTGGGGAAGCAAATGGAAAACTTGCTGCTCTACAAAAAGCGCATTTTGAAGAAGTGAAAAGAATTTTCGGAACAGGTATAAATCAACTATGAGGGGTTTAGAGAAAAGTAAGTTTTGAGGAGATACCCATTAAGGACTAATATGAAACTTTAGCAGATATCTTGTTAGCCAGGTAACATGATTTTTTGTCTTTGTAAAGTGAGTATCAATACTACATTAATCAAGATAGTTAACCAATTACATCACACCTTGCTAAACCCTGAAACAATTTTTTCAAATGATTTTCTCCACCAATACATTAAAATTCCAAGTATTATAGGTAAACTGACAGTCAAGGCTGGTTTCCAATATTTGTGGATCGTTTTGGATATAAATTGCTGTTTTTCCGCCCATTTTAATTCTTTTACTTGCCGGAAAAAATATCTTTCTCCATCATCTAGAGACTGATTTAGAGTCAGATCTGGCCAACGCGTCGTTTTTAAAACGCTGTTATTTGAAATAAACTTCCAGTCTCTCAAGTTCTCTGGGGGATGTATTTCAAACAAGTTAACCGTATTTTTTATTAGAGCCTCAATCCCTAACGGATCTGGTAATTTTGAAAGGATCGAATGTAAAATTTCAGGCTCATCGGATGGAGTTTTGAAGAGCTCATCTGACTGTTGTAAAACAATCTGAGCAAAAAGATAAATTGAAAACACAGCTTCACGTGCGAGGAGAACATCGAAAAGGCGAGCTATGTTATTGTAGTCTGGAATGTCATGGGAGAACATTGTCAGTGTCCCAGAGAGCGCAAAAAATGGCTGTGTTGCTGCCAAATGGTTCCAGAGCTTAGGATTAACCTTCTGTATGATAGAGGGTATTAACTGCAATTGAGCTAATGCATGAGAAAAGGTTGGCAACATAAAGTCTCTTATTCGCAATAAAGAAAGTCGAGTTAAAGCGAGTACATGCGACTCGGGTTTAAGGACCAGCATAAATACTTGACAAATATCATGATAGCCTTGAAAGTATGATAGATAAGGATGACGTCGCAGTACAGAGGTAATTAGGTAGAACAACTCATTTTTGCGTTGAATAAGATTACTAGATGATTGATCTATAAATATGAATTAGATATATTCAATTTATTGGAAAAGGTTAAGGCTGACCTTGGGGATAATATACAAAAGATCTATTTACATCCAATCTCACTTGATACTCATCGGTATGTACTGGTAGAGTATTTAGAATATTGTCTCCTTCGTCTCGGTCCTGACATCCCAATTCGTGATCCCTTACACCAAGTAAGAGAGGCCCTTTGTGAAATGATCAGTCTTATATTTGAAATTTCTTTTGTAAGACGAACATGCCTGACACCGAAGGCTATCTGAGACAAGACCACCCTCAGATGTTGCAAGTTCTCTAAGTGTATTTAGATGCTTTCCTCTACAGGCTTTTAGAATTCTGGATACTTTATCTTGATACTTCTCCGAATGTACGTATTCGATATGCGGCGTTGAGTTTTTTTGAAGATCTAGCTCATCATGCTGGTCGCTTTCTTTAACCTCCATTGCATATGATAGTACCTTGCCTCATTGGTTCAGAGGTATATATTGATGAAGCGACACGGCTGTAGCTGCCGATAAATCAAGTAGTTCAATCCATTTATGATAACGAGGCACAGTTTAGTCGGTCAGTAGCAAGTACCCGTGTCAACAAATAATTATCACACTAGATTAAGCGCATCCTGTGTATTGATTGGTCTAAGCTATTTTTAAGCCAATGATAGCAGGAGTTGCTATGCTTGGGGATGCATCAACTTTCATCATGGCTACTTACAAAGCCACTAGCCACAATAATTAACTGCATATATCAAGTGTATAGACAAGCTGGAACGTTATATTCAAACTCTAACCTCTACCATTCAACATTCTGCGCGAAGAATAAATATGGAAGCGTGCCACTTAAATTTCTTGTATCTCCAATTGTCTCAAATCTCAAATCATCTTATTGCTCTTATTTGGGTGCAGCTTTACATTTATCAAACTTAGTTGTCTATCATGGCTTCAAGATTCTCCCATGTGGCTGGTGGAGAAGGAATTAGAAGCTCTTTTTCTGGTGGGCAACATGAAAAGGCAATCGGAGACAAAACAGATTCTCTTGGCATTGCTTCAAAGTTTGGGATATTGACTCAAACTGTGATTCATAGTCCTTTAGTGAATCAAATTCTAGTTGCCCGCTTCCGTCAGTCTACTGTAAATGATGATGTAGCTTTCATTGGTGTGAGTAATCATATATCTTAAAATTTTCAGATCAACGATAGAATTCCTTCCAGCGCTTACCACATCATTTCAAAAACTCGGCCTGATAAAAGGCTTTCGTGCCCACAAATGACCTACATAGGTAAAAAATAGTTTTGGGAACACTTTGTCGCTGATCTGAGTAGAATGATTTTGTGCAAATCAAAGAGCTACATCAAGATGGATTTCTCTATGATGTGATACGAAAAGACGGGTTCGAGTCTCGTATCAGAAATGCTCAAGTTGTTGGCTCTCTCAGAGAATTTGAAAAGGAATTCGAATCAAGCTCTGATGTCGAAGAGAGTATACATTTGGATCTCACCAGGCAGTCATCTCTGCATATAAAGAAAAAACTTCCACCTCAATTTCTAGCCCTTCAATTATATTCCGGGGTGCTTATTTTCATTGGAATTCTTGTAGATGGGCAGGGAAAGATGAAATGGATCTCAAGCCGACACAAAATCGCAAAGTCTGCACACAATCTACAGGCTGGAATGCATTTTGTAGTCGACTCATCCGCTCAATACTTGGCCGTTGGGTGTTCTGAAGCTATATTGACTATATTGTCCTTGTTTAGTAGAAGAAGTTTAGAAAAGAAATATGAAATTTCCAATCAGCTACATTTCGTTGAAAAAGAATATCAAGTTTTTACTGACGGAGCAATCCTAAAAATGGATTTCTTACGCCCTAGTAGTACTGAGCAGGTGGATACGTACCTGATAGTAATCACATCTATAAAAGGAAAGACACGAGTTATTCTTTACTACTGGGAAGTGTGTATAAACCCCACTATAATATACTCGAGTCAACCAAAGAGACACCTATTACACGAACAGCGTAAGCTACCGTTGTTATTAATCCCGCTGTTTGTAAAATCGTCATTCATGCTTGTCTACGATTCTTTTCTAGATGTTTACCAAGGCTCACTTGAAGGAAACCTAATTGCCAAAGAATATGAGCTTTCTTTCCAGCCTCCCCTCCAATTCTTTCACGGCCAAACGATACCCCTCTGGGTTACATGGGCCCGCCCTCCACGCTTACCTAGCCATAGAATTAGTAAAGATGATATATACCTCATCAGAGAAGACGGTCTTATTTCATATATTGAAGTTGACGTTGATGCAGAAGGGTTAATATCTTCGGATGTTAAAATTGCTGAGCTAGCACTGAGCTGTGGTACAGCAGTAGCTTGTCTTAATTATGAAGGTGTTGATTTAAAAAAAACTGGCGGTGACTTAATCATTATTGGAGGTGATTCTTCTAACAGTGGGACTTATATGGTGAGTTTCCCGTTATCTTTTTAGAACGCTTTACCTAGTAGTAAGATTGAACTTTACCTAATTCATGCTGTACGATAAGATTCTACCGCGGCAATCCGCTGAGCCCTGTGAGCCAATTATTAATTGGTATCCTGCGCAAGACTTTGTAACAACAAACTCTTATCAGGAATATGGTTTGTTAGGAGCGGGAAGTATTCAAAAAGTTGAGTCAAGAATTCCGTGTCCTGACCAAATTTTTACCTGTAGTGGGAAAGGGAAAAGCGGTGTTATTACAGAGCATCGCCATGGTATTGAAGCTAAGATTGGGCTAAGCTTGAAATACAATTCGACCATAATACAGAGCTGGGTTTTTCATGAGATGGTAAGTAATGATCCTAATCAATCTAACAGAATTTTATTCCTTTTGGCCTTGGGAGACTCTTCAGCGGTACTTCATCTTAAAAATGATGGATCGGAGATCAGTGAACTAGGAGATGACTCTACAAAATTTGATCTAAGATTTAATACAATAAATGCCGCTCAGAGAAATAATCGTATAGTTCAGGTAACAGAAAAATCTATAATGATAAGCGAAGATCATACAGAGTATGTTAAAAGCATATCGCAACCTTTAAGATATTTAAGTAACTGATATCTAGACAAATTTATAATGCTTATGAGTTACTCATGGTGAACCTAGATCATGGTATAGTTGATCATGGTGAAATAATACACAATGCAGTTATTAAAGATAATTTCGTACTATTTACAACAAGTGTTCAAAATGTCACTTACATTCAGCTATTAGCGTTTGGCAAATTTCAGAGTGAATTGGGCCTAAAAGACCCTGGATTGGCTTTATTAAATGCCAGGATTTGCTCTTTAGGAAAATTTACATCACATATCACTTGCTTAACAACATGTGAGATCGATAGCCTTCATTATGCACTACTCAATGAATGGGATGGCGAGTGTAATACCCTAATTTTCCTTCCATTTAACAATGAGTCAAGAAAAATTCTTAGGGTCACAGATGAAGCTTCTCAAGACTTTCAAATGGAAGCTATTATAAGTATCTCAACTCAAAATCTAAATGCAAAAGATCTTTTAATCATATGTGGCTCCAGAGATGGTCTTTTATTCACATTTCAACTTCAAGGATGTGCTTTTTACATGAAATTATCGCGATACGATCGAATTGGAGCGACATCTGTTTATATTACTAAGGATGAATACTCGATATATGGATATTTTGTGATTTGCGATTTCAATCTTTATGGTCTTATACCCAAGTCACTCTATGAAGCTCATAGTAGAAATGACATTGAAAGCTTCACTATACATAGATTTTGGATAACTGATGCTAAAAACCCTGGACTTATACAGCCAGATATTTTTTCGGTGGCCAATCAGCCAGTATTTCGGTCCGATAAAAGAAATCGTGATTTTCTAATTTCAACAAAATCCGACCTTATCCTAGCTTCTTTGTGCTCAAAACCTGAGGCCATACCTCGTCAAATAAAATTAGGAGGCACTCCTACCCGTCTTTTTTACTCTAATTCCCTAGAAGTTATTATAGTAGGTATGTTAATGAATGGAAAATCCACCCTTAAGTTTATTGATCCTAGCTCTGGGAAAGATCTATCATTGGCTATTGACCATCATACCAAAGAACCTGTAGAATTTGTTTCTGGCTTGGGGCATTTCAATGAAAGGATCTTCCGATTATTTGAGTGGACTTATATTAAAGATGAAAGACAGTGGAATTTCATCGTTATATCAACGAGCCAGGGTAGAGTCCTTATTATATCTGTTGATGCAAAAGTCCTCAATTCCCAAAAGCTTAGAAAGTCTCTTTCACTAGAGCAAAGGAAGACAAGGAAGAGATCAAAAATCGCTTATTATACACGTTATAAATTTCGTGAGTCTAAGCCCGCATACTCTGTCGTCGGTTATCCAGATGGTCTTCTGTGGTGCGCAGGAAATAAACTTTTCTGTGATGCTCTAAGTTTAGTTGATAAAAGGTTCAAACGATCGGCCCAATACGAACTTCCATCGCCAGCAACAAATCTTATTTATGAAGATGGCATGATCTATGCTCTTACAATGTCTCATTCACTTGAAATCTTAAAACTAATTAAAAATAATTCTGGAGTAGTACAAATAATTCGAACACATGGCGACCAAGTGACTCGTCCAACTTTGAGTCATTCAATCTTTAAGTCAGAATTTGAAAATTTGGTTCATTTGGTTTCAGATAAACAAGGTAAAGTAGTTGGACTATTGTCTACTAAAAATGCAATAATGGATACACTAGAAACATTATTTGAAGCTCAAGTTCCAGAGTCTATCATAAAGTTTCGCTATGGTAGATGCCGTCCTAAGTGGGATCTACAATGGGCTTTAGATAAATCAAAATGTCGGGACTCTTTATCGCTTTTCAATAATCACAATTTTGAAAAGCAACTAGGAATTGAGAATTGCGATATTCTAGGGCTGACAATAACTGGATCTCTTTTCCATTTCAAAGTATTGGACATAGCATCTTGGAGATTCCTGAAATTTATTAATGACCTTGCAATTAAATCACCACTTATTTGTGAATTTGCACTTGAGAAAATTAATCATGTTGATCCCCTTCAATTTGAAAATGACGCATATATCCTGAAGCAAATCAATGGTGATGTTCTTTTACGGTGTTTAAAAGAAAATATGATAGAAGGGATTCTCGGCATTGATGTGGCTTATCCGAAATCTAATGCTCTCTTTGCAAGGCTCTATGAATTACTTCAAGAACTTCATGGTGATTCCTTGTTGAAAGATGCTGCTCTCAATTTCTATATCAAACAAACATACGCTGACTTGGATTATTTCCTTCGTCCAATATTCTAAAAATTATTAAAAGTTCAATTTTACGTATTAAAAAATTTGTTTTTGTCTCGTCGATTTCTATTCTATGAAAATTATAAATTAAAAATACCAATTAAAGGCTCTCTTTGCCTTAAATTTTGTGATTCGAGGCCTATGAATTTCATTGTGTTATTTAATAATCCAGATAAATCACTAAGGATGATACCTTCTCATTGCCAATTGCAAAAACTTATTTATAACAAAAAAAATGTCTAACTCAATCATTTAACATTCACAGTCAGAATTAATTGTAAGAAATTACTCATGGATAGAAGATTATTGCATCGGTCGTGTAATAGGACCAGGGGCCCTT
>MCFK01001575.1:0-10265 GCA_003610855.1 Erysiphe neolycopersici | reverse complement strand
GCTATACCGGTGGCCTTAATTATAATAAGTTTATTTATTTATTCTCTTACGTTTTTTGGATATCTAGTTTAGACATAGCTTATTTATATCCATACATATCATAGTAAAGCAATCTGTAAATCACCCTTATGTAAGACTAGACTAAACCTATTGAGGTTCCAACGAACCACAGGGATGTTTAGTTATTTGGTGTCATAATTTACAAATTAGGCTAGAATGTATAATTACGAGATTAGTACATGCCAGGATATACCTTACACTAGACTTGGCGTCTATTTGTATACTTGTTTATAAGGAGAAAAACTTAGGATAGAGATAGGATAAGAAAAAGAATATACGTGATAGTTTCAAAGCTCAATTACTCCAGTGAAAGTAATTCGGAACCACGAGGCAACACGTAATTTCTGTACTAACAAATTGTCGACTTACAACCTCATTATTACGGAAGAATATGTGCAAACTAATGGTGATTAAGTTTAAGATGAAAGCTTTCGCTGGCCCTATTTGGGACGACGATGATTAGTCAGCTAACCATGTTCTTAACAGTATTGTAAACACGGAAAAACCTAAAAGTCAACAAGTGATTTGATAGCACATGTACAGAACGTGATTAATTGTTTTTTTTCTTTTTTTTTGTAAACAGTCAGTTGTCTTAGTTTTTTTTGTAGGTAGTTAGTACATCTTTACGCTTCACTATGTGGACTAACTAGACTTGTGACTAGAATTGGGTAGAAAAGGGGCCACGGGAGGAGGAATGCTGTGTGGTTATCTGTGAGACATTTATATCAGGGCGTCGTACGGGCGGTAGGATGCGTAGAATAAATAGGATTCCTTGGAGGAATGGGGAATGATCTATCTTTCATGGTTGAGAAAGATTTGGAATAATCGGACATTAATTTTTTTTTTTTCTTTTTCTTTTTCTTTTGGGTGACACACTTAATGTTTACTCCTTTCTTTGCTCGCTCGCTCACTTGCTGTTAGTACCTGCGGATTCGTATCCCGTTGGAACGAAATGCCTGCTTTCACCTGCTCACTTCTTCCAAGCCTATCCTGAGAAAAAGGGTATATATATGTATATATTGATGTTGTAGGAAAAAACCCCCGTCGATTAAAAAAGTCAAATTGAAAATCTGCTAAGTCTGAGCATAACTGGCCAAAATAGATAATAAAGTCTTTACTTTGGCAAATACGTTTTTCTACCTGGTTGGAAAAGTAGGCTACGACAGTTTGACACATAAATCAAACGGTCTTCTACAATCAAGGCGGAGAGAGTCTGGAAATAGTAGTTCTCAGAACGGAAAAATATCTTATTTTATCCTTTTCCCATCGATCGACCTTAGACGGCATCTAATTAATTCTCTGCAATGCAGTATGAGAAACTAGTTATTTTAGATGGAGTTTGTAGAAAGTTATTTATCCACCATGCAGCGATCTAACACGTCTGTCGTAGAAATCTTATAAGCGGCTGACCACTTGGTCTTAAAACTTGATTAATTGAAAGTTTATTATTATTGGAATAATTATAGCCTTCGTTCTGAATTCCTGGGATGGACGACCAGGAATTGAGATGATATAGTGCCGAAGCTGACTGACGTCCGCAAGCTTGAACAAACAGGAGTAGGATGAAATAAATGGTCCCTTTTTGCATGGCTCCTCCTCTTTTCTGGCAAATAAAAAGAGTTCCCAGGTGCTGCTAGCTGCCATTTGCCGTGCGTACGTGGGTAGGCGGGGGTGGCCCTTGGGGCATATTTATTCGGGTACGGTACCTCCCTCTTTTATGTAGAAGATCCATAGATTATTAAAAAGAAAAGAATGCTTGAGGGAAGACGGCGGATTATTAGTATAAGAGTAGTGTCCCTGATCCATCATTGGTTCCGCGACAAATAATTCAGAACCCTTGTTTGAGGGTGCAATGCATATTGTGAGAAAGCGCTATAAAATAATGATAGTCGACTAAGAGCCCTGGGGTTATTTTTTTGATTTTGTACATCATTTATATATATATATATAAATAATATGCCGCTTTTGAAGCTTTGTTTGAGATAGTCAGCGACTAACAGTGCTTTTATGCATGCAAAGTGATGGATGAGTCGTCTTTATAATCTGTACAGGATGCTATGATGATGATTATGCCACCACAAAGGTTTATCCACTTCTTCCCTTTACGAATAGTTAGTCTCTGTCCTCATCATCCGTGGACACATACACTCAGAAATAATTTAAATATATACCTCTCCCATATCATCACATCGTCCATCATACATGTATCTGTCCCCTGCGCGCCAAATGTGGACTGGATCTGATGCTGGGTTCGAAGGTGGCCGGCCACACAGACAATCAGTATTTGGGGATGGGGATGAACAGCCCTGACCGTATGTATATCACGGTACTATCCGACTAGGCTTAGTGTTGTGTGCGCTTATTTTAGTATCCAGGGCAACTCAGGGATATACTACTTGATAGTTTTTGTTTTCTTTTTTTTTGCATTGCATTGCATTGCATCGCATTGCATCGCAGTGCAGTGCAGCGGAACTCGACAAGGGTTGATGGAGATATGGCACTGATCGATCAGAAACGCATCATCTATGTTTTCCTTGTCAAAATCTAATCACCACATAACACCACACAATCAATCATACGTCGCATAATTAAATATTCTGATGAATAAATATCTGAATCAGTAGTTTTCTCTACATAAGATACCCAGTCAACCCTAGTTTTTCTTCTTTTTTTTNNNNGGGGGGGGGGAATGTAAAGAGAAGTAAGGTTGGAAAATACCAAGGCCTCTTCTCATTGAATGTAATAAGCGAAGTACCAATCAATCCCTATCAATTAAAATGGGTCTCTGTGAAAGCCACCACACCTTTTTTCTTTTTTTTTAAAAAAAATCCAATAATTTCATAAGTAGTAGAGGCGCAGATTTCATTTAGCCTTTCCTAGTGCTCTATGCTTGAGGATGAGTTGTGTAGTGAATAAATGCAAGTCAATCTAGTCTAGTCCTTGTCTCTCAACGCGTGGGTATAAATAATAAATAATATATAATATAGTATATAGTATATATATATACACTCACTCCCATAGTATGAATATGTTACATTATACGAGAAGCTGACGCGGACTCGAACTCACTGGCCTTGCTTAGTCATTCATTTGTTTATTTAAGTGAGCAAATGAGAAATGAGAAAGTGAGTGTCTGTCCAATGGATACTCCAGGATTATTAATTATTAATTATTATTATTAATTGAAGAGAGCAACGGTTAATAAGCGAATATAATTTTATTATTGTTGATATTTGTTGATAGATACGCACCCTCCTACGCACGGGACGGACGGACTGAGGTTGGTTGGTTGGCTTGTTATGTGTGTGGATCCAACTCCTCAGTGCTGCTGCTAATTGGGCCAACAAGTAAATAAAGTGAGGGGTGAGAGAATGAAGATATTACCCACTGAATGAATGAATGATCGACCAGTCCTGGCTGGCTGGGCGGGTAAAGAAAGTAATGTAAGCAAGGATTAGCTGCTAGCTACATAAGATAGTATATCTTTTCTCTATTCATTTATATATATTCATTATTATGCAGCAGCGCCAGTAGCAGGGGTCGAGTGAGGGAGCTGCTTGCTTATTAATAAATAAATATTAATATTTGAGTTGATTCAAATTGATTTGACTTTCCCCCTGTTTATTGACCGAATTCTGCTGCTTCTACCTCGTCGTCGTCATCAAACCATTTACAAGCTTGTATCAAACACAAGATGACTATGAAGCCTGTCTGTCTTCTGACCGTTTATTAGTGAGTGACTACGCGAATCATATCTTAATGGCTATTTAAGATATAATATAGAATAGAATAATAATTGTACATCCATCGTATTTGACATAGGCTAGCTTGTCAACGACGAGTGTTAGTAGAAGCTTTGAACCTCGACACACTCTGAACAAGCATTTTCGTTGAATTCTACGACAAAATTAGTCATCACTCACTTTATTTTATGAACATTCCAAACAACAATATCATCATCACCATCACATCATTATCATCATCGGCTGTCTGGCAGGATATAGACTTGTTGTCTGACTATAATTTAATTAATTGAAAATCGGAAAAAGAAAATAAGAGAATGAATCGTCGGGAAAAGCAGACGACTGAATGAAGAGAGGACGGAGAGGCCGGCTGGCTGAATGATAGGTCTTAGCCCTCCCTCCCTCCCTTCCTCCCTCACTCACTTAGTTCTAGGGGAGAAATTTTATAATTATTGTTGTTATTTATGTTTTGACTTACTTGGCAAGCTCATAGCCAAACTGGACTACTGGAAAGTCCCAATTTTAGATCTCAGCTCAATCAATAACAGCAACAACAACAACAACGGGAAGAAACATAGTTTGCTTAGGTCCATCCCTCCTGCTGCTTGCTTTCTGGCTGCTTTCAAGGACGGTCCCCCCACTAGATCTTATACAGCACACGCACAGCCTTTTATCCGACTGGATCTTCTCTTCTCCCTAGACGACGTGCAATCATCATTTAAACTGTATTTTTGTGAAACAGCCGGCCCACTTGCACAAAAGTTATTCCCGTTCATAGTGAGAGCTGATTCGGTTTGTTTCAGAAATCCACCATCCATCCATCCATTAATTGATTGTCATATATAATAAAAATTAGGGGAAGGGGGGAGCGGAGATATGAGATGTGCTGTGGATGAATAAGATTCCGGGGTATTAATAATATCTCCACGCTCGCTCACTACCACCTATTTTGTCTTTAATCCCTTTCAACTCAGACAAAACACCTCTCGCAGAAAACAACCACATTGAGTTGCCTCCCAAGATAAAGAGCCTTTTTAGATCATTCTCAAGTTTCGAAAGAGAAGTCCTCGTAACACATAGGATATCGAAACTAACGCACTTCCATCTGATATTTATTGAGATCTGAATATCTTTTTCAGTGGTTCGATTTCACTAAAAGAGAATATTTAAATAACAAATGTGTAACGGTTGGATTTAGCTATGTTTTTGAATCCTTCTTTTTGAGGCGGTACAATGTACTCAAGTTTTGACTCTTACGTCGATTCTTTCTTCTCTTGATGACGCTCAGTGGTACTATCTTAATTTTTTCATATTTCGACAGTCGCAAATTTCAAAATCAATGAACAAAAAAAATTAGAACCTAACAAACCTGTGGAACAAAATCTTTATTATATAAACCACTTCTGTTCCATCATGGACATCGAAAATTAGAATTTACAACAAACAGCACTCTCATAAGCGTTTAAATAATAACATAGGCCATGGGAAGATTTCTGATTCCGCACAGATGACTAACTTCAAGACTTTCACTTTGAAGCGACAAATGTCTGTCAACTTCGACGATCTTACATTGTTGATAATTTGACCAATTCGAAATGAACTTCGAAAAAGATGTGAATCGATTTCTATCACCATATAAACAATAAAGTTCAATGATGCCTTAAATTACACACGGGTATGTTTACTCCCCTTAAATTCAGCTTTTAACGGCTTCTTCGCCATTTAATAGCAGGTTCGTAGAATCAGAAAAGTGTCTATTGACGCCCTCTATCAGGTTTTAGGAAATTACACCTCTGTATAAATATTTCAATAGATATAGAATAATGACTATAGATAATTAATGCTTTTTCACCAACACTTAATTATTATGTGGTTACATGTAAATCATATAACCTTGATTTATAACTCGCTTGTTCCATTGATTTCACCACCGAGGAGCATCTCCTATTCTATCTAGTTGTAGTAATAATAATAATGTTAATAATATCGCTGTTGTGGATGTATTTACTAGGATCTTGCGGTTTCTCATAAACAGGGTGATGTTAGAGTAAATAGCAGGGGATCTCTATTCGGTTAGCTTCAAACTTTCTCTCCACTAACGCCATATCTGTCAATTGATATCCATATCCAAATCTAAAACTCTAAAGATGTCGGCATTTCTACTTGATCAACGACCTTAAATTTTCTTGAGGGCTTAAGTCATTACGGCCCTTGAATTACAAATCGAAACTCACAATTTTTTGGAGTAAATCGCGCTCAATCATGAATCCAGTTATATCTCCTCCAACCTCACGAACACCATCCTCCGCTTCAAGACCTGTGGACTACACCGGTAAATCGTGGGAATCTTCTTCATTCAGGTTAAGTAATAGTGTAAAGGAAGAATCCCAAGCAATTCCAAAATCCGAATCAATTTTCAACCCAACTTCTGAACTAAATGTAACTAACGTTGATTCTCATCACGAAGTCATGTCAAGATTGGGAGGGTTATCTCGGCACCGCACTTCAAGCTCTGCTGGAGGTAGTCAACATAGCATTAGGCCTTCCAAGCATCCATCACAGAAAGCGATGCTGTCCAAGGCTCTCCAAAAGGCAAACACGGCCGTGCTGTTGGACAATGCCCAAAATTTTGAAGTTGCCAAACAAGCCTACTCAGAAGCTTGTGCACTTTTGGAACGAGTAATGACCCGTAGCTCTGGGGACGATGACCGTAAAAAATTGGAAGCCATTGTACGTTCTCTCCACACCACCCTTTTTTTTTTTGTTATTTTATTTTATTTTTACAATTCTCCCTTTTTCCTCATTCTCGATCGATAGTCAAGCTAACAATGTAGCGAAATACCTACACTAGTCGAATAAGTGAAATAGAAAAGATTTCTTCTCCTATTGCTGGTACTCACGGAAAAGCTTTGCCTGCTAGGCCTGATTTTGGTATGCAAATGTCCAATACCTCAAATCTTATGGATCCAGACGAAGAAGAAGAAGAGGAAGATAAAGAATATGCATCATCATCATCATCATTATCATCAGCTATGCATGCACCCATCACAACCAATAATCAAAAACTATCTACCCCCCACCAAAGTAAACCAATATTCATATCTCAATTACCTCCACGTAGAGAATCACTTCATCAGCAAACTCTTGATACATTGCAGCACATGAATGGGCTAGATAGAGGACGCTCGCAACGCAAAAAAATCTCAAAAGATTTTACTGAAGATCGTGATACTTCCGGAGCTGAAAGCCATATTACTTTATCTAATTATTCTCCGAAACGATCTCTTTCGCCTAATAAGTTAGTAGACTTCAGTTCCCAACAAAAATATTCTTTACCAGAGGATCTTGGATCCGATACAAGTAACTTTTCCTACCTAGAAAGTCACTCACGAATGTTAAGCGGTGATTCCTTGTCCTGGCTAGATACAATTGATGAGTCTGGACGCTCGGCAACCTCATCAATTCCCTCAAGAACATCATCTGTGAAATTTCCAGGAAAGATAATTCGCGCTACAAATCCTGGACCCGACGCTGAATTTGACGCTGCTTTAGATGCAGCTGTCGAGGCTGCATACGATGAGACCTTTATGCTGTCTGAAGACCACAAAAATGACATCGCCACAAAATTAGGTTACGCAGACGAAAAAACTTCGAAAGACTTACTCCTGTCTGATTCCGAGGATAATGATGAGCAATTAGATCATAAGGTCGAGAGAATGAGCCTAACTCAACCACAGGAAAGTGACTTCATAGATGATCATGACCTTGACTATTTTGAAGAAGACGAGCAAATGTTAGAGGAAATAACAAAAGATTATATAATTGATGATTTCGAATTCGGTTTGCAGTCGAAATCAATTCTTCCCCGAGAATCTGATTCAAGTGGCTTCTCGGAGCGTACGTGGGCTAGCTCTATCGCGTCGAATCCTACAACTGCAAGTACTATTACATCTACCACATCTAGAGCACGCACATCGTCCCAGGCTCCCCCCCCTTTTTTGAAATTAAATATACCTTCGGAAAGTTCGCCCTCACCTCCTTTACCCACCCCTCACCAAGAATTACCATCACCGCCATCACCTAGATATTATTCAAACCAAAACTTCTCCCTCCTTGAGCCTATTTCACCGGTTACTCAAAATCAAAGATACTCTAATTATACTGAATTACTACTAGAAAATGAGTCAAAATCTGCCACAGAATTTTCTGAAATTTCATCAAGTATGATGAAACAAGCTAGATCTTCGAACCATGGAACTACTAATTTGACATATATTAATCTAGAAGAATCAACTCAAACTCGTCCCCAGAAATCGAATTCCTCTTCTCATCGGCCACCAATGCTTCAGCTTCCTATAAAGAAAATGTCTTCCTCCGAAGATACTAGCTCATCAGAGATACTTCCGGGCCTGAGCTCTTTTTCTCTTCAAAATACTACTACTACTACTAGCAGTAGTAGTAGTAGTAGTAATGATACTACTGAGCTTCAGAATTATCAATCATTTGGTTTTTCTGCACCACCACCACCACCTACAACAAAGACAAGCTTGCGTAAAAACTTTTCTTCCTCCAGTCTCAGGAATTTGAGGAAACGTCATGTAACTGTCCCGAATTATGAAGGAGGCTCTGATATCTCTCCAGGTACGCCCTTAAATACTCCACATCGTGGACGAATAGATGAGGGAAGATTTCAGTCTGCAATTTCAAGCTTTCCGACATCCGTATCTATGTCATTCAGGGAGAAGCAATCTGGGAGTCAGCCTGGAAGTGTATATTTGCTGAACACTGATATTCAAAATCCTGATAGTCCCCTGCCATTATCATCACCCGATGGTAGATCACCTATATCACTAGAGCCTTGTCCAAATGAGTGTTTCCTTCGTCCTTTCTGGTTAATGCGTGCACTATACAACACTATTACACACCCAAAAGGTGGTTACTTATCAAACAAACTTTTTGTCCCTTCCGATGCCTGGCGAGTCAAGGGTGTTAAATTGAAGAATATTGAAGACAAAATTTCAAATTGTGACGTGCTAACAGCAGCGCTTTCAAAGATGTCTCGAATAGATTCTCTTGAAGTTGACGAGATGCTGGATGAAATGCAAAAGCTAGAAGACATATTAGAACAGGTCCAAATTTCCCTATCAAAAAGATTAGGAAATGAAGTAGGACCACCTTACGGGACTTCGGGAGGTCAAAGAGAAAGTGGAATCGATGGTGATTCCGAGAATAATAATAATCCAAGCACAATAAAATCTGGTGGCACGTCTAGTAAATCATCATTTTCTTGGCGAAGACTAAGATCCAAAAATTCAGGAGTCGGTCTCTCTCAAAACTATGCAAACAAACAAAATATGGAAGGAAAGAAAGATAGCTTCAAAATGCCTTCTCTTCCAATGACGTCTAACTCTACAATGAAAACTCGTTTCTCTAGAAAAGATCCGAGTCAAATAAATTTCACCGGCCCCAATGCAAACTACATGAGTGCTCTTGCTAGATTATTTGATGCTGCGCAAATAATAGGTAAGAATATTTGTCTCGTGAAAATTATCATGCTAATTATTTTCAGATCATGTAGGGCGCCAAATTGAAGACCCTGGCCTTCGACGAGCCAATAAGACACTCGTTGGTCTTGAATTATCAGCACGACATGCTGCAGAATTTTTCAGTTCTTACATATGTCGCTTTGTATTAAATGACATTGGATTACTGCTAGATAAGTTTGTCAAAAAAGGAGGAGAATGGGTACTTGAATGATTTGACAGTGGCGCCGATATTTGTAATGTATATATATATATATTTAATTTCGTTGTATAATGGACTTGGAAATAAATTATTTGGAATTAAGTTAGCGGTTTACAGGGTAAATGACTAACGATAAAGGGCGTTAAATTTTTTCTAAAGAAATTATTTGGCTAAGACCAAAGAGTGTACTGTAACGAGAAGATACCCAATATGTATAGAAATGCTCTTTTATTCAACTGCTGAGCAGAAAGATGTGGAATGGAAACATAGCGTTTTTATAATTTGAAATATTTAAAAAAAAAAAAAGGCAATTCGATCATATGGTTTTGCAGAAAATTCACATTAGATTCACAGTTGATCGATCTCTTTCGTACATGGTAATCTTTGCTTCTCCAACGCCTTTCTACAGTAGATAATCAACAGTAGATTCATGGTCTAGTAATATTAGATGCATCAAAAAAATCACACTTCCTCTAGAATTTTATGATAAATAGATTTAATCCACAAATAATGATGGAGATGGGATGGAGTGATGTAAGTGAATTAACTAAATAACGATAAATCAATAAATCAATCAATACATTAATACATTTAAATAAGGCCGATGCTTCATGTACCAACCAACCACCCCTTTTATTTATTTTATTTATTTTATTTATTTTATTTATTTTATTTATTTTACTTATTTTATTTATTTTATTTATTTTATTTATTTTA